>JAEQBH010009426.1:0-79104 GCA_016808115.1 Tetrastigma voinierianum | reverse complement strand
TGAGGGACGCCACACTAATTGAGACTTAACTCGACATTCTGTTATTAGTGGGCCCAATTCAATCATAACTTCATAAGGACATAAAATTGTAAGACTACCACTATAGTGGTGTTTAAAATTGTCCTACTCATACATTTGAGTCTCTAACAACTTGTATTTATACAAGTTCCACTATTACAAAATATTGCATTTACATTTCTTCATTACAACAAAACACTGTGGACCTACATCAGAAAGACTCCTACTGCTATGTTGGCCATAGCAAATGCGGGATGTCTCTGATGACCTCTTCAGTACCTACACGGATGAAACACCCGTGCGTTTATAGCTTAGTGGAAGACATAACATATGTGACCACTGGTATTGGTCCTCAATTACAAGACACTTTTAAAATCATTCACATATCAAAATATTCATATCTCCTGTAGGAATACATAACAAAGATTTCAGGACAAAAGGTACCCGTAGGTACACTACAGAACAGAACATAATTATGCCTTAGCATTAGAGTTGATTACTTTTATTTTCTTATGTTTCGTTGTTCAGATACTTATCATATAAATGTTTGCATGTATAGACCGGTAATAATGAATGAGAGGACACAACATAATAGGTACTCAAGGTACGGTGACGCAGATTGAAAGCGTGAGGTGCCGGAGACAAATGTAACGTGCTTGCACTAATGCATCAAGTGTCGTATAATATGCAGAGTGTCGTGAAGACTAAATGTAGAGGTTAAAGTACTAAACGTAGAGTGCTAAAGCACTAATCAGAGATGCTTATTCATTCACTATTCAATTTTAGGAAGGCATACAATTATATGTATTACTAAGCTTGTTATATTGATCTTAATCACATTCTTATTTAGATAACACAAGCAAAGAAGAGGGTAAGAACACAAACTCTGCCCAAAAACAAGTTTGGCGAGGCAAAGCGAAGGCAAGGTTCCCTAGGCGGAGCAAACAGGGGTCATAAATTGGTCTTTGTCGGTTTCAAAGAGCGCACTTTCGCAGCAGAGTAGAAAATGATCAGGAGTGGTCTCGGGTTTGCCTAGGTGAACCGACCTTCTCCTAGGCGAGCACTTCTTCGCTTAGGCGAAGAGGTGTCATGCAAGAAACAGAAATGGGCCTTTCTTCCCTATTATACTGGAAGATTTTCAACCAAAACAAAGCAAACTCAAAACCAACCACAAAACTGACTTAAAACAAATAAAATTACCTTTATAATGAGTTAGGGTTTTCCTAACCAGTGTTGGAAATGTCGCGATATATCGTCGACATTTAGCGTGTCGGGCCATCCCGACACGATATCAACAAACAATAGTCGAATAAAGGAAAAATCGCCTTAAAATCGTCGACATCGTAAGTAAGCTATATATCGGGCGACAATATCGACGACAACTAGCACGTGGAACAAACACGCTTGTCATTAGGTTTTTTTGCAATTTTACTGATATATCGCTCACTATCGACGATATATCACCAATATATTGCTCAATATATCGACAATATATTGCTGAAGATCCAATAGCTGATATTTTGGGACACGTGGAAGGCTGAGATTTCGTCTGGGTTTTTCAAAATCTCCAATGGCTACCTACGGATCTGACGGCTAGAGTTCAATCCGTGTTGATCCAACAACCATAATTCAATCCCTTTGATTCCAACAGTCATGTTTTGATACGACTATGATTTGAATATTTGACTTGATCTAATGGCCAGAATTGATTTCTAACGCCTAGATCAAGATCTAATGGTCAGATTTGATCCAAAATCAAATCCAATGATGGCTCAAGAGGAGAGGGGACCAATGATGGTAATGATACTGAAAATGATGGTGGGGATAATGTAGATTTTAATAACAAAGTTGAATATCCATCGGTACCCATTCCACCGGTGAAGATGATTTCACACGTGCTACATAAGATGAAGACCACGGGTCTAGGAGAGCTGGTCCAGGTATTGGATCCATTGGAAAGCCATATAGAGGTCAACAAAGAAGGATGGCACAACACAATGAGGATTCGTTTTCAGCTAGTTTTGAGTCCATAAGCCAATTAATACAATGATTCATCCAATGATGTCAACGTTTTTCCTCCTTACACAATGAGTTATGGTCAACTTTCTTCACATCCTTCAAGTTCCATTGGTGAATATGGAATGATTAACTATCCTCATGATCCACAAATGTCATTCTAAATTCCATATCAAATGCAACAAGGATTTTAAACAAGCATGTGGGTGAACCCTAAATTTCCTATCCACAGTGGTCAGGGGTACAAGTCACATTTATGCATGGCATGTTCCGATCCTATAATCAATATTATCATAACACTATGTCTTGGCATCGTATTGTCTTCACCAAAATGGGATCCCTTCGTTAAATGCTGCAATGAAGCCAAATCGATCTTCATTTTGATTTGAAAGACCATCAGAATGTAATATCACGTGTATATTTGATTATTAATGTCATTTTTACACTTTTTTACAAAGAAGAATTTCCATGAATTTCAAAGTATTTTTGTGTTAATTTGATATATCAATATTCATGTAAAATATCCACCGATATATTCGATATATCCTAAAATCCAAGTACCGATATATTCGGTTTAAACCGACATTTTTAACCTTGTTCCTAACCCACACATGACCAAAGAAAGGAATTAGGATAGTTTCCTAACCTGGATTTCTTGAACTTCTCAACCAAGCTTCCTTTCTTCTTACTTGAACAAGACTAGATCCCCAACCAAAAGGAGTGAAATCACCAAGGAAGGCTTCTTCTCCAAGTTGTAGCCCTAGAACTCCCAAAGCCAAAATGAGGAGAATGTTTATCCTAGAAGACATTTTGGTGTCTTAAGAGATTTTGGTTTCAATTATCCCTTTTTTCATTTTAGTCCTTTTTCTTCATTCAATTTGCAAATCAATTTATCACAATTCCTACAATAGCATATAATCTTTTTATCTTATGTCCTTTGAGCCCTTAATTTATCAAATTACCATTTTACCCTTTTTCACACTTAGCTCTTAATTTCCGAACAATGTAAATTTCACTTATATTATACCCTAAACATGTCATAAAACTACTAGGGTATAATTTTAGGTGTTACAACTTGCCCCTCCTTAAAAGAATTTCGTCATCGAAATTAATATCTGAATTGAAGAGTTGCAAGTACTGTGCCCTCATTGTCTATTCTGGCTCCTAAGTTGCTTCTTCCATACCGTGGTGTTGCCAAAGCACCTTTACTAGAGGAACTTGTTGGTTCCATAATTTTTTCACTTCACGAAGCAAATGGCTTTGCGTTTCATCAAGGTGAAGTCTCGATGAACGTGTACATCTTGTACTGACAAGATGTGAGATTCATTAGAATAGTATTTTCGAAGCATTGAGACATGAAATACATTATGTAATTTGGCCAACTCCGGAGGGAGTGCCAAACGATAAGCCACTGGTCTAATTCTTTCTAAAATCTCATAAGGTTCGATAAACCTTGGACTTAGTTTTCCTTTCTTTCCAAACCGAGTATCTTTCCTCCACTGATACTTTCAAGAAAACCTTATCGCTCTACTTCATATTCAATATCTTTTCTTTAGATATGCATATGACTTTTCGCTTCATCACTAAACGCTTTTAACCTTTTGGTCGACATTTACCCTAACCTTCTCTTCTTCAAGTTCTTCACTATGTCAAGACCAATTACTTTATGCTCTTTTTCAGTCCGTCCAACATATAGGAGTTCTACATTTCCCGCCATACAAAGCTATAGCCCATACCAACACTTCATGCCCGATAACTCGTTGTTATAAAGTAAATTCCATGGGTGGGAATATATCTATCCCAACTTCCGGGAAAATCTAGCACACAAACTTGAAGCTTGTCTTCTAACACTTGAATCACTCTTTCAGATTGTCCATCTATTTATGGATGGAAGGTTACACTAAAATTTAGTCAAGTACCTAAGGCTGACAGAATTTTTCCAAAATCTATAAACCATGAATCGCTGTTAGACACTATTGACAATGGAATGCCATGCAACTGAACAATCTCAATCACATACATCTCCTCTAATCGATCAATGGAATAGTCAAGCTGGACTGGTAAGAAGTGAGCAGACTGTGTAAGTCTGTCAACGATTGCCCAAACCGAATCATGTTTCTTTTGGGTGAAGGGAAAACCGAACACAAAATCTATAGTAATGTTGTCCCACTTCCATTGTGGAATTGAGATGATTTAACAGGCTGGACGATACTTGATGTTCAACTTTTACTTGCTGACAATTCAGACATTTGGATGCATACTCTACTACATCCTTTTTCATCCTCGCTACCAATAGTATTTGCTTCAAATCATGGTACATCTCATATCTGTACGATGGTGAATACGGTATTTTGGCTTTCATACATCAATTTCTTTTTTCATTTCCTGACATTCGACACATAATTTGGATCTGTAAACAAACCTTCATTTTCTTTTCTATAGAATAGTCGACTTGTCTCCATTTCTCGACTAATTGTAACCTTTGTCAGAATCTCTTGACATCATTTTTTTTAGCATCAATCATCATCTGCCTCAACTCAGGCATAGCTCTTAATTGAGCTAATAAAGCTCCATCATATGCAAATCTCCATGTACAATGCTTCAGGGACAAAATAGAAATTGTTCTTCTACTTAAGGCGTCCGCCACCACATTAGCTTTTCCTAGGTGGTAATCAATTATGCAATCACAGTCTTTGAACAACTCTAACCATCGACGTTGCCTCAAGTTCAATTCCTTCTTAGTTAACTGATACTTAAGACTCTTATGATCTGTAAATATTCTACATTTTTCTCCATATAAGTAGTGTCGCCATATTTTCAAAGCGAACACTACAACTGCTAACTCCAGAACATGTGTGGGATAATTCTGCTCATGCGGTTTCAATTGTCTTGAGGCACATGCCACCACTTTTTCATCTTGCATCAATACACATCCCAAACCAATCCTTGAAGCATCACTATACATGGCATATTCTCTACCCGAAGTAGGTTGAGTTAACACTAGTGTTTCAACCAATTTTTTCTTTAATTGATCAAAACTTAACTGACACTTGTCATCCTATTTAAACTTCACCCTTTTCTGGAGTAACTTGGTAAGTGGAGAGGCTATGACGAAGAATCCCTTTACGAACCGTCAATAATACTCGGCTAAACCCAAGAAACTTCTCACCTCTATTACATTTTGAGGCGGTTTCCAACTCACAATCGCTTCAATCTTCGCAGGGTCTACTCTAATACCTTCTACAGATACAATATGGCCTAGAATGACACTTCCTTAAGCCAAAATCACACTTACTTAACTTAGCAGATAACTGTTTCTTTCTCAGAATTTGCAACACTATCCTCAAATGTTGTTCATGTTCTTTTGCATCCTTAGAATACACCAAGATGTCATCAATGAATACCACTACAAACTAGTCTAAATAAGGGTGGAATACCCTATTCATCAAGTCCATGAATGCGGCTGATGCATTAGTCAATCTAAACGGCATTACTAAAAACTCATAATGACCATATCGGGTTCTAAAAGCAATTTTCGGGACATCAACATCTTTAACACGAAGTTGTTTATATCACGATCTAAGGTATATCTTTGAAAATACACTCACTCCTTTCAACTAACAAAAAGATCTTCTATTATCGGCAACATGTATTTATTTTTCACAGTTACCTTTTTTATTTGTTGATAATCAATGCACATCTAAAGAGTGTCATCTTTCTTTTTTACAAACAAAATCGGCGCACCCCAGGGTGAAACACTAGCTCGGACGAATCCCTTATCCAATAGGTCATGTAGTTAAGTCTTCAACTCTTTTAGTTCAACGAGCTTATACTATTGGTATGTTCTATGATAGATCTACTTCTTCTGGGTAGTAAACTCAGAATTCCGAGAACACATCGTGAAATTCCTTTATCACTGGAATATCTTCCAGATTTACTTGTCCCCTCTTAGAGTCAAGCACCAAGGCCAAAAATGCTTCACAACCTTTTCTAAGAAAAAGTAGGGCTTGCATAGCAGAAATTACATTTTACACTAATCCAGATCGGATACCATGTACAGTTACCTCTGACAAGTCAGAACATTTAGGCACTACTCTTTTCTTATCACAATCAACTATAACCCGATGTTTGGATAACCAATCCATCCCCAAAATCAAATCAAATTCATGAAAAGGCAAATCAATCAAATCAATCGAACAACTCTCTATCATGGACCATTAGGGGAATGTTCTTATACACTCTAACACTATGCCCCAAGGGACTAGTAACATGCATGTCATATGCTAAAAGCTCTACTGATGGCAATTTATCACTCAATTGTTCAATGCATATATAAGAATGTGTAGAACCTGGATCTACCAAAGCATGCATTTCAGTGTCATAGAGAGTGAAATTACCAGTGATAACTCAGGTGTCACGCCCTACCTTCGCCTCGGGGCGCAGGACGTGCCATGGGAACCGGGACTTTAACCCAAGCCGACATTGGTGGGCCCATTTATATAACCATAAGGAAATAAAACTTCTAGTACTACCAATCGTAGTGGTATTTAAACCCGTCCTATACATATTCCCGAGTCTCATTTACTCAGACATAAACAAATTTCACTATTATAAAACTTAGCATTTACATTCCAAACCAAAATCAAACCTACATCAGGTGGACTTATTGATGTGTTATTCTGTCAGAGCAAGTGAATGCCTCTTGATGGTCCTCTTCTTCACCGTACGAGCTTATAGGTTAGTGGGAACAATAATCGTATACGACCACTCGTTTCATTCATAATTACACGATACATATAACATAACGCATACAAAGCTTACATATAACATAATTCTATAACTGAAAGTTTTCATATAACATAATTCTTATAACGTGATTTTCATTCCTCGAGGAGTTCGTAACAAATTCAGACATAAGGTACCTAAAGATACAATATAGAACAGAGTAGAACCGATTACTTATGCTTTCTTATTTTTGATTATTCATATTCTTATCATATAAATGTTTGTCTCAGATAAGCCAAGAACAATGAAATAGAGGACGTGAACACAATAGGTACCAAGGCAATGATACAATACTGAATAGAGACGTGCCTACCCATGTAACAAAGGTGCCGTAGCATAATGCAGGAGTGTCGTCACACTGAATAGAGATGTGCATGCCCAAGTAATAGAAGGTCAGCACTAGCAAAGAGTACCGCCGCATCTGGAACAGACGCTCCCGCCCACGCAATGTAGGTGTCGTAGCACAATGCAAAAGTGTCGTCACACTGATCAAACGTGCCTTTTCATTCACTATCCGATGTTAAGCAAGCATACAACTATATGTATTACTGAGCTTGTTATATTGTTCTTAATCACATTAGAAAATAAGGGGCAAGACACAATGTTTGCCCATTCGCTTTGCTAAGGCGGCGAGGTACCGAGCATTTTTCATATGACTTTTATACATGTACTGACCCTTTCATTCGACCAACGTGAACAGAATAAAAACAAGGTTGGTGTGGATCGGGTACTGACTTTATAATTGTGAGTACCGGTACTTAACTTTTCAAGACCGCAGATCAACATCCTTCTCGACCTTAACCACTTGAAAATCGATACCAACTTTCAAGACGGCAGACTTCACCTCAAGCGACTCGCAGATATGGCGGTGTTTATTCTTTGTAACATCCCAAAAATAACCTTTTTGTCTTATTATTTTACCTTATAGTATTATATGCTATTATAAATTTTTATTTTATTTATTTGTATTTCATCGATTTTAAGTGATAGAAATAAATGTTTTTAAAGTGAAAATAAAAAAATAAAACCGAAATTAATACAATAGTCAAGGTTAAATTGGTAAAATGTCAAAATGAGGACCTAAAGGTGTCATAAATGAAGAAGAGTATATGCCAAAGTAGAAATGTGATAAGTTGTTGTGCAAATGAAATAGAAATGAAGGGCTTTAATGCAAAAATGAAAAAAGAAAGCCAAAAAGGGGAAGGCCAAACAAGGCCTTATACAAGATGAGAATAAGACCAAATTTGGTCTAATGAAATAAGATTATTTCTCATTTGAGCAAAAGAGGAGCTAGGGCTATGGTTGAGAAAGGGGGAAAAGCCATCTTTGGACTCTACTTGTTCTTGAAGAAGAAGGAAGAAGAGAAAGCTAGTGAAGATCAAGAAGATCAATGTTAGAAACCCTCCTAACTCCTTCGATTGCGGTTCGGGCCTGCAAACCCTACTTTTGTATATATGCTCGGAGTTAGAGTTCAAGCAGCCTTTTTGCTTTGATTAGGATTGGTTTTGAGGAATTTTTGTATAAAGGAAATGTTGGGTTTTAGGGGAGATGCTGTCAAAATTTTCCAATACCCATGTTTTTGTTTTGGCCATTACTCATCCAAATTGAGTGATTCAAATTTCTTGGTAAACTAGACTTAGAGGAACAAATTTTCTTGAAATAAGTGTATTCAAATTTGGACCTATAAATTCATCAAAGTGAAGCTCAAGCTGCAAATTCTGGTTCTAGTTTGCGCGCTTTGGTGTTTTTGGACGCTTTTGGTATTTGTGCCATAAGTCGAGTTTCATTCATCCAAATTGAGTGATTCAAATTTTTGAAAGCAACCAGACTTCTAGGAGAAAAAAATTTCCTTTGAAATAAGTGTATCTCAAATTTATACCCCATTGGACCCAAAATTGCCAAAGTGAAACTATAAGCCAGCAAATTCTAGTTTTGTTTTGAAAATAAAGTAGTCCTGTTGTTTAGGAACATATCTTGAGTTTTGTGTTCAATTGCATGATTCCAATTTATGAATAAAATAGGTTTATAGAGGAACAATGGACTTAAGGAAAGCCGGGTAAAATATGGCTCATTTTGTTCCTAGAAAATTATACAAGTGAAGGTGGCTTGGGTAGAATCAACTCCTAACTAAAAAATATTAGCATGCATGACTAATATTTTTCTCTCACAGATGGATTGTGGGTTAGTGACGAGGAAACCCGAGTAAGATCGATCTAGGATGGGAGTCAAGGAGCGACAACCTTTTTAGTTTGTTCTTCACATTTCTTTTTTTATTGCAGCTTTGTATTGGATTTGTCAAACCCGAAATGATTTATACAGGAAACTGCACGGGTGCTTTGTTTTTAACCATAAACAAATTTGTTTTAAGTGATTGGGAAATTGATTGCAAATGGAAACTACATGAGCATCAAAATGTGCTTATTAGGGTATATATGTATATACAATATTGTAATTTACTATGATTGAGTATTAATGCCCTTAAGATAATGTTATCCGTGGATATCTGAAGCGATAGATGAGATACTCAATAAGGGTCAATGTAGCGCATCAGCGAACGAAATGATTAATAGTGGCATATCGATCCGTGAGCTCCAAGAGGGACAAGACCGAGTGTACACAAAATGAATTTGTAAATAACTAATCAGTAGCCCAGCGGGACCGTACTATGTTATTAAATGTTTTGCGTCACCGCAACCCAACGACCGTTGGTGATTCCGTTATCCTATGCACCGAAAGTCATGGTTAAATTCATTTAAGGGTAAACTTATAAGTAAATATGTGAAATATGCATAATTTAAGTTTTGAATGAAAAATTAACATATATATTGTTTATTGCATTGATCATTGAAAATGTGCCAAAATGTTGTTTTCGAAAAGATACATATTTTGTCTTTGATCAAATGAGGATAAAATGCATGTGAACCACTAAGCATGAAAATGCTTAGCGTTGTTTCATCACTGCGCGCATCGAGTGGAATAGGGGTAAGACTAAGACGCAGAGCCCGGAGTATTCGTCGAATCATGCGGAGTATAAGTAAATGCTCTGTCTCATGCATACATTTCATTTCAAAAAAAAAATCATGTAATTATTTTGTATTGCAAACAAAGATGTATAAATCTTCATGGAAAGAGTATATTTTGACTTACGTTTAGACATGAACTACAATGTTTTGTAAATAATTTAAACAGGGCAAGAAATGTCGCCTTTGTATAAAATTTGGGGAATTGAGCAAATGATGGGTCTCTACCATGATTGATGTATATTTTTATATATATAATGCGATTAGTTATGAGATCATATTTTCATACATACATAAATATGGATTTAAATGGATATTAAATATCACATTGAAAATAAGTATATGAAATGTGTTCATAAACGGATTTAGTGGTTCGTATCCTGTCCTGTCCAAAGAATGGGTCGAAATGAGTTGGGGGCGCGACACTTTTCACCCGAAATTTCAAACCTAAAACCCAAACCAACCACAAAACTGAACTAAAACCAACAAAAACCACTTTTATACAAAGATAAGGTTCTTCAAACCTAAACATAGGCAAAGAGAGAGTTAGGAGGGTTTCCTAACCAACAAATCCATATTTTCCTTATAAGAATTCCATACATATAGGTTTCATACCAAAGTTCCATACCTGATTTCTTCTTTCTTCTTACTTGAACAAGGGAGAACTTAAAACAAAATGGAGAGAAAGCAAACCAAACTTGGCTCTCCTCCAAACCATAAGCCCTAGCACTCCAAAGCCACAAAAAAAATCAAAATGAAACTTGTTTCATCCCCAAGACAAGTTTGGTCGTATCCCATTTCTTATAAGGCCATGTTTTGCTTTACCTCTTTTTGTATTAATTCCTTAGCCTTTGCATTTGGTCCTTTATCTTTCTATTATTTACAAATCAACTTATCATTATTCTAACTTAGCATATAATCTTTTTATCTTATATCACTTGGGTCCTGAATTAGCAAATTACCAATTTAACCTTAGTGCTCAAATTTCCAAAAAATGCAAATTTTATTTATATTATACCCTAAACATGTAATAAACTACTATGGTCTAATTTAGGGTGTTACATGGTGCATCCTCGATTCAATAGCCTCATAGCATAAAGTTCTGGGCTGACTATGTTACGATTTATTGTTTCTGATGCAATACTTCTTCTTTGTTACCCTAAAATACCTCGCCCTCTACCCCTATCACAAGTCGGTAGAGGCACATTGATCCCTCCCTCTCGCTACTTCCTGAGGATTTCTAGAACCCAGATCCTCTGACGCCCACTATAAGGTGGTCCGTGTCGCCACATCTTAAACAACCCCTGCTATCCATCTTCAGCAATGTGATGATGTTCTGTGGCAGTGCGACATTCAATCCTTTCCTCTTGTCCACTTGAAGTGCCGCTATCTGGAACCTCGATGTCATTGTAGGTCCTTATCTCCTACTCTCTCGTAGTAGAACCTGCACGGATTCTACTCTGAGACTTCTCTACTTCTTTACCTGAGAAAACTACCTTCGCAGAATTTTCCGATTTCTTCCTGACTCCATCATTTTAGATTTCTCAATTTCATAGAAACTTGCACTAGTTGGTAGAAATTCACCACTTGAAATGATGTAATAGTCGTGAGGTACCTTTTATGCACTTTTTAAAGCCATCTCAAACTGCCTACATCGAAAAGTTTCAGAAGAATTAGCTTCAGCATACTTACTACATTGCCAAACTCTTCTCATATTCCGCCACTGTTATTTTCCCCTGTTTCATATTCAAGAATTGCTTTTAATTTGGTCTCTATAATCATCAAAGACATACTGTCTCGAAATTCGCACAAAGAAGTCCCATGAAATTAGGTTCGAAGAAAGGAATTTAAAACTAACTTCCACCAAACGTATGAGACAACACATTTAGGCCATATGTTCAAGGGCATTTCACTTCGTCTAAAGCCCTTTGCAATATCTCTAGCCAAAACTTAACTTTATCGACTCTTTCCAAACTCAGACCATGGAATTCTTCTACCCATACTTTCAACAATCAACAATTGGAGCTCTAGGTCGAGTCGATCTATGACCCTTGCCATATCCTGAGAAATTTTTAACAACACTTCGGTTGACACATGTTTACTTCTAGCTAAGTCAGACTGACTAGAGACACATGGATCAAGGTCTATAGGATTGACGCTTTCAACTGTCTCCTCCATAGCTTCCTGGGATTTGACCATTCTAAGCAATATACAAAACAAGGACATCCGCATTAGACCAACACAATACTATGTAGGAACATTTTAACCTAATAATTTTTCATAAACGCCTAAACCTAGGCTTTGATACCACTAAACTGTAACGCCCCTTCCCCTAGTCGTAGCAGGTGAGGGGAGGCCACACAGAACTGAGACTTCTTAATCTGACATCCTATTATTAGTGGGCCCAATTCAGTCATAAATTCATAAGGACATAAACTTGTAAGACTACCACTGTAATTGTGTTTAAAATTGTCCTGCTCATTGATGAGTCCTAAACTCATCTATTTTTAGTCCATTTTTTCAACAGTTTTTGGTTCATTTTAATGCATAATTACGGAATAATCACCAAATTTGTGTTTTGCAAGTTTTGAATGTAAAAGAAACAAATCCAGTAAGAAAAGCACCACAAAATTGCTAAGGCGTAAATGTTTAACATAATCTTTAATGTCGCGACATAATGAAGAACAAAAGACAGAACTATGTCGCGACATTGCCTGAGAAGCTCCTAAAGATGAATGTCGCGACATTCTTTTTGCTCTATTACGACATTGATAAAAGCAAATGGCAGTACATTTTTATCAAGACATTCAAACCTGTGTCACGACATAAAGAATTGAAGAGGGAAGAAAGAATGTCGCAACACAACAAAACTATGTTGCGACAAAAAACGGAAAATTAAAGAGACAAGTCAAGTCAAGTGGGTCACGACAAAGGTTTTTATGTTGCGACAAACATTTCAGATAATGACAGGATCAAGGCAGGAAATATGTCACGACAATTTCAAAGTACGTCGTGACATAAAGTTTAGAAGTCAGCATCGCAAGGCAAGAAGGCTATGTCGCAACAGAAAAGTTTATGTCGCGATAACCACAACATAATGCTGAGAAGGAACTCTGTCATGACATAGAATTTTATTGTCCCGACAAAGGCTGAGAAGAACTATAGAAAGAATTTCACGACACAGAAATTTATGTCATGACATAATGAAAAGCTAAAGGTAGAGATATTTGTCGCGACAATCAGAAGCTATGTCATGACATTAATTGAAGAGAGGCACCTAGAAGAGAACTGCATAATGTCGCAACATTTTCGAAGACCATCGTGACATAGTTAGAGCAAAACAGTTAACATATGTTGCGACATTCCAAACTTATGTCGCGACATAAAACAAGGCTGAAGGTGGAGAAACTCTGTCGCGACACAGAGTTTTATGTCGCGACACAATGAAGAGCAATAAGAAGGAAACTTTGTCGAGACAAAGCTTTTTATGTCGCGACATACCATTCAAGTATTAACACTACAAGACATGAAATAAATGTCGTAACATAAGACACTTATATCGCGACAATTACAAGACAAATTCAATGAGCTCATGGTAACATTTTAAAAAGTATGTGAGCGACATAATTCAAGAAAAAGGCACAGAACATTGTCGCGATAATTCAAGACAAAGGCACATGACACTATCGACATAACACCGCAGTTTACAAATAAAGCCGGAGGACAAACATAGCTACAATACGCAACATAATTTTCCTATGTCGACAGTAGACGCTACTTGGGCCGCTTGGGGATCCACACTCTATTCTCAAGTGTAGCTCATAATTTGAAAATCTTACAAATAGAAGCACATAGGGCATCATGCGCAAAATTACGAACCCGGAATATCCGGGTAGCCGAGTCTTCTTTTGTATATTATTTTTCTTTTATTTTATTTATTTTCACAATTTAGTTTCACTACATTCTAGTTAGTATTTTCTTTGGATTTTGAAAGGTGCTGATCCTGGCTGAAGTTTTAAGTTGGGTTCATTGTAAAAATGTGGTTTTAATTACTGTCTGATTTCAATGGAATTTAAAAAAATTTCTGGAGTTCATTTATTTCAGTTTGCTTACAATTTCGTGAATTCTTTGGATCGCTAGTCACCGTTATTTGTAATCCGCATTGAAAGATTGAGCTCCTCTGGAATGGACTGGGTGTTAGTTAACAGCTTTTCTTTACACAACTTAAAAGAATGTCGAAAGAAATTCGAATTTATCTAATTGGTTTTGTTCTTGAAATTAATTGTTCTTAATATTAGTAAATTTCTACCTAGAAAAGGGTTTTATCTTGCTCGATTTTCTAGAGGCCCTTCCGAAAGACATAGAGATGGAGATTCTCGATAGTATAGCGCAATTACTTAGGGTATGCTAGACTAATATTACGAACTAATTAACTCAAATATTTTTCGGATAGATCACTAATTTATTTCCATGATGTGAGGATTAGTCGATGATGTATCAATTTAATTGATTAGAGGTTCCTCCTCTGTCTGATGGAATGATCTTGATCCCGTGTTAACATAGATCTAATCAAGGAGATAAAAATTTGATCATATTCGAAGGATGAGATACCAATTAGATTGGAAAATGCTTGCATTGTCTTGTCTATGGGGACAAGAGATCTTCAGTCCTAGAAACAAGGTGTGAAGTACCGGAAAAGAAAAAATACCCAGTTTTTAGAAAGAGGATTATAACCTACAAGTAATTGATTAGACTCATGTGTTTGGAAGGAATATGGTTCTCTAATTAGTGAAATGTATAGTGTATGGAGAAATCCAAACTATACTACCTTGCATTTGAAAAGTTCGCATTTCAAACCGATGGTCGAATCCATGTTATGTAATGATGCAAAAATTGATAATTATACATTGATCTATTTCCTAGTGTTAACTTTACTCAATGAACTCTTAGTTCCAATTCATTTTGAATTTTTGTGATAGTTATAGAATTTTATTTAGTCATCCTTCCTTTAGTTTAAACAAATCAACTTTGAACTTGTGAGTTCAAATAGTAAGGATCTTAAGTAGTTGGGGTAATTGATCTTTAGATCTCTCATCAATCCTAGTGGGAATGATATCTGGACTTAAAATCCACTTTTATTACTTCTATATGACCTATGCACTTATAGAGAATTAGACCTAATACAAATTTCACAGATTATTACATACACATCAAAAAAACATTTCTTATAATTTTAGCCTAACAAGATTTTCAAGTATTCCTGCTGGGGATTGAATAAATTTTGGTGGTAATGTTAGAAATTGGTTGTAGTTTTATGGTCTACTTTTAAAATCAGATGAATATCATGTTTTTGGCACTATCATAGGGACTAAATAGCTTGGAGCAAGAGGCTAAGTTTGGGTACACACTCGATCTCACTTCATATTTTAGTCTTATCACTCATACATTTGAGTCTTTAACCACTTGGATTTATTCAAGTTCCACTATTACAAAATATTGCATTTACATTTTCATTACACCAAAAACAATTTGGGGACCTACACGAAAAGATTCCCCATCGTTGTGTTGGCCCCTGAAACGGATGACCCTAACGACCCTTCAAGACCTACACGCATGAACACTCATACAGTCTTTATAATGAAAGGAAGACGTGATAGTATATGTGACCACTCATAAAGGGTCCCAATTACCGTATACTTTTAAAATAATTCACATATCAGAATATTCATATCTCCCGTATGAGTACTGATAGGCCGAAAACGTGGTGTGTAAAATATACGCCTATACGCACAAGTGCACGCGTCGCCCCAAGTAATATAGTGTACCAAAAGGTAAGGATATCGATCCACGGGGACAGGAGAATTGAATACAAAGATGTGCTTTTTAGATATTATCTGAGTGAACGTATTGTGAGAAAGAAATCAAATGTGTGAATTTCAACTAAACTATCGATCCATCGAATTCATCGTGTATTGGAAGACTAGGCTATGTCTCCCCGCCACGCTCGATGGATTACTTAAAGATGATTATTTAGTTTATTTATGATTTCTTAATGACTAGGTGATCTTGTCTACGTGATACCCCTCTTTCGAGGTGTATTCGCCATCTCGTAGGTAGAGTTGGGTATATCTCTATCCCAATTCTGCATTCGAAATGCTTAAATGTTCTAACCTTATTTTCATACCTTCCGGATCGGGAATATCTCTATTCACCGACTCAACCAAAGGTCGGCTTTACCTATATCCCTAGTATCCTCATCTCTCGACCGATCTCTAGCATGAACATCCTAATGTTGGCCAAACATTACCATGTACTGATCTACGCATGTAAAGCGTATAATAACAAATCATAAATAACTAAATAATATAAATTAATCAACTTTAATCCATCCAACCGCGATGTGGTTCAACAAGACCCTGTGTATAGATCTAGAACATGATGATCATGAAAACACAAGTACGTGATATAAAACATAAGTTCCATTAATTAAATCAAAGAAAACAATACAAAAGTCCGGTTCTTCTTCGAGATTCTCGCCACTTTGTTCGATCGTGTTCCGACCGCACCATTCCCCGATGCCTTGAATTCAACCACTGCGCTTTAAATGATGAGGTGTATCTTCGTGGCCGACGCCGCGACGCCGCGAACGTCGCTGACGCCGAGACGCCGCGACGCTGAGACGCCGAGACGCTTTCGGGTTGTTGACTTCTCGTGATTATCACCCAACGTCAGCTGACGCTTGGAACGCTATGGGGACGCCGCGACGCTTGAACGCCACGATGCTGGGACGTCATGACGCTGAACGCTTCACGACGTAGGACGCCGCGCTTCGAACGCCGCGACGCTAAAACACTTTCCTGCATTGCTCTCCATTGCTCCAATTTGCTTCCACAATTTGCTCTTTTCACATCATTTGCACCTGCATTCACCGAATCAGTCATACCCGATATCAAGTCGAAAAATACATATTTAACCTTCAAAATAACGCTAAAAACCTAAGAAAGACGCGGGTATACTATGAGTGTTTCAGGCACTCATCAAGTACATAATAGAGATTTTAGGACAAAAGGTACCCGTAGGTACACTACTAAACATAACAGAATTATGCCTTAGCATCAGAGCTGATTACTTTTATTTTCTTATGTTTTGTTGTTCAAATACTTATCAAATAAATGTTTGTCTCAGATGTACTCAAAAGAATAAATGAATAAGAGGGACACAACACAATAGGTACCCGAAGGTACACACAAGATCAATAGAGGTGCCGGTTATCACAATAGAACGTGCTTACACCACGAACGTATGTCGCACGACTATGCAGGAGTACTATAGCACTGAACAAAGAGTGTCAAAGCACTAAATTGTGTAGAGTGTCGGCTAATTCAATTGGGAGGTGCCTATTCATTCAATTATCTTCGAATTTAGTGTGCATACAATTATTTGTATTGATCGAGCTTGTTATATTGTTCTTATTCACATTCTGTATTAGGATAACACAAGCAAAGAAGAGGGTAAGAACACAAATTCGCCTAAAATAGGTTCCGCCGGTATGGCCATAGTGAGGTTCGCCTAGCCTAAAGAGCAAACAGGGTCGAAATTGTCTCTTGGTTCGCTAGGCAAACGACCTTGCCTACAGAGCGTAAAATGATTAGGAGTGGTCTTGGGTTCGCCTAGGTGAGCACTTCTTCGCCTTGGCGAAGAAGTGTCGTGTAGGAAACATAAATGGGCCTTTCTGCCCTATTCCATCGGAAGATTTTCAACCAAAACAAAGAAAACTCAAAACCAACCATAAAACTGACTTAAACCAAACAAAATCACATTTATAATGAGTCAGGGTTTTCCTAACCCACACATGAACAAAGAAATGAATTAGGATAGTTTCATAACCTGGATTTCTTGAACTTCTCAACCAAGCTTCCTTTCTTCTTACTTGAACAAGACTAGATCCCCAACCAAAAGGAGTGAAATCACCAAGGATGGCTTCTTCTCCAAACCGTAGCCCTAGAACTCCCAAATCCAAAATGAGTAGAATGTTTATCCTATAAGACATTTTGGTGTCTTAAGGGATTTTGGCTTCAATTATCCCTTTTTTGAATTTTAGTCCTTTTTCTTCATTGAATTTGCAAATCGATTTATCACAATTCCTACAATAGCATATAATTTTATCTAGAGAAATTTCAGCCTTTAATTTGTCAAATTACTATTTTATCTTTTTCACACTTAGCTTTTAATTTTGAATAATGCAATTTATATTACTTAAACATGTCATAGAACTACTAGGGTATAATTTTGGGTGTTACAAAATACCACACACGCACCGAAACCCAGCTATACGGTCTCAGCAAAGACGCTCCCAAACTCGTCGCACAAACAATATGACAAGTCTTAACCTTCGCCTCAGGTGAGGCGTAACATGCTTGAAATCCGTCCCTGCCCGCCTAGCAAAAGAGCATCTAAGCTGGGGCATTTTTCTGCCCAAATAGACCTTTAACACGTTCCACCATTTTAACCCAAAAATCAGCAAAAAGATGGAGACTAAAACCAGAGTATGAAGGATCCCTACCTCTAGAACCATAGTCTAACAGGTAGGGGGTCCCAAGAACCCCTCCTAAACCCAAGAACTTCGATTTCCCCCCGAATCTCCTCTTTTGGATATTCGTCAAAATCCTTCATTTTTGGTACCTACGCGTAGCCCTCGTCGAGTAGATGAACTTTCACTCTCGCTCGACGACTCGACCGACTATCCCGTAGATCGCAGAAAAGTTCCGCCCCCTTTCTCCCCTCTTTCTCCCCCCTTTCTCTCTCTCTCTCTCTCTCTCTCTCTCTCTCTCTCTCTCTCTCTCTCTCAAACAAGAACCAGGAAAATGGGATCCTTTTTCCTTCTTTGCCCCTCAAGCCCTCACTTAAGGCTTAAGTGAGTGGGCCACATCGCACCACGTGTCCTCGACCTATCCAAGTATGTTTCTACCTCAAGATGATTTATTTCGTCCTGATTCAAGTTCAAATTATTTTAAATGAACTTTACTTAAATTATTTCCCCAAAAATCTCGCTTTTTGGGCTTTATCGAACACTCATCGCTCAATTCCGTGGAAAATCTTAACGGTTTCGAATTCAACAAATTTGTCTATAATTAGATTGAGACCTAATCCAAAGGTGAGGCCTCATTGCTAACCGAGATCTAGGAAATTTTTAGGTATGCATCTCAGAATGGTCACAATTTGTCGCTTGCCAATTTTCGAAAAAATTCAAATTTATTCGGGTTTTACATTCATGGTCTGGTCCGATCGATTTGACAGGTCGATCCAGTTTTTAAAACATTGGTTAAAAGTGTCATTTCAAAAGATTATAATTAAGAAAAATATGTTAGACTTGATTAAAATCTGAACATACATTCGGGAGTAGAGATATCTGGCAAGTCGCTGGCAACATCACCAAAGACTTGTTAGTTCCCGGAAAAGGCGCCAAAAACTTGATAGGTGCAAGTGTGTTATATAAAATAGTATGCCTATATGCGCAAGTGTATGCGTCACCTCAAATAATATAATGAAAGTAAGAATATCATCCCACCTGACAATCAAGCTACTAACTTTCTAATAATTTTAGCTTTAGGGTTCTATTTGATGATGGAAAATCCGCAGATGGACTCAAATTACACTAACTAAGCATGCAAAGTTTAGCTACCTAATGACTAACAAAGATTAAAAGCCTTAGATATTAGATTTCACTAAAACAATTATATATGAACCTCTAACCCAATTAATCAATGCTTATTTCATAATGAAGATGATGATTTCCGCTAATGTATACGACGCTCTCGAGCATCCGCACACTATCCTTTATCTAGGTCTTTCATTTTTATAAAGCCTAAACGGATGTTATAAATACTAGTATAAAAAGCTCTGAAACGCATATAATTGTAGGTCTGTTTAAGATCGGATAGTGAATGAATAGGCGCATATGTGTAGTGCTTCCACATTTTTGTCTAATGTGAGGACACTTCTATTTCGTGTGATAGGCACGTCTGATTAGCGATACGACACTCTTGCATAGTGCTACAACACACATAAGCTGCGGTCATAGCACGCTGTTCGCGTTGCACTCCTGCTCAAGATTGCATCAGACTATACCTTCGGGTACCTATTGTGTTGCATCCTTTTCATTCATTGTTACTGGTCTATGCAGGCAAACATTTATATGATAAGTATCTGAACAATGAAACATAAGAAAACAAAAGTAATTAGCTTTGATGCTAAGGCATAATTCAATTCTATTCTGTAGTGTACCTACAAGTACCTTATGTTAAGAGATTTATGTTATGTACTCCTACGGAAGATATGAATACTCTGATATGTGAATTATTTTAAATGTGACATCAGAATCGAAAGTACCACCACAAGTGGTCATATCTCATATCCGGCTTTCTCCACTAAGTTATGTTTAGCACCCGTGTTTCCCCATCCTCAGAGGTACTCGAAGAGGTCGTCAGAGACATCCCGCATTCGCCAAAGCCAACACAACACTAGGTGTCCTTTCTAGCGTAGGTCCCCCGACTAGTTTTTGTAATGAAATGTAAATGTAATATTTTGAGATAGTGGAACTTGTGTAAATATAAATAGTTATGACTCAAGCATGTATAAACATGACAAGTTAAACATCAAGTAAGGTGATACTTTACAAGTTTATAAGTCTTCATGAATATATGCTTGAAATGAGCCTTACCAATATCGTTAATAGTTCTTGTTCTGTAGACGTCCTCAATTGACGGTCAGGGAAGGGGCTGCTACATATCTCGTCGAGAAACTAGTGTATAATTAGTTTGTATGTCATAGCTTATTATAATAGTATTTGTTTCTACAAAATGTAGTGCTTCATTGGATTGTTATATATATTAAAAAAAACTAATATTTATTTTTATGTTAAATTTAATTAAAATATATTTTTATTTCTTAATTTAAAGACCGAGAAAGAGAGCGAGGAGTGTGATAAAGAGAAAGAGTGTGAGAGAAGGGTGAGCCGGAGGTAAAGAGGAAATGGAGGGAATGAAAGAACAGTAAAGACAATATATATATATATATATATATATATATATATATATATATATATATATATATATATATATATATATATATATAATTCTTTAAAGAAAAGGATGAAGGGGGCTACTAGCCGAGAAAGGCAATGAGTTTTCATAGATTGACAAAAGTCGGTCTTTTCCTCTTGTGAATAAATACATAATGATTATATAATCTTCATATTAAATAAATGTAAAATTTTAATTTTTTATTACAAATATCTTCTTAATTTTCGCATAACAACTCCTATCCTTTATCTAGGTCTTTCATTTTTAAAACTAGAAGTAAGAAGTGTATCCATGTATTTATTAATTTATATTCCTTAAAAATATAGAAAATAGTTATAAACTTTTCAAAAAAGAGAAGAAAAATAGCAAGAAATTTATATAAATACCCAAATTTACCTATTTACATTAAGAAAGAGAAAATTTTAATTTTTGAAATATATTTTTAAAAAATATGATCTAAACTAGACTTATATATTTTTCTTTTTAAACCTTGTTTTTTATTACTTATTTCTTATATATTTGGTTTATGTTTTTAAAAACATAGAAAACATGTTGGAAAATGTATGGGTACCAATGGCTTTTGGCCCATCATAATTATTTAGAAGGCCTAGACTGATCAAAGCCCACAGGAGACCCAAGTATCCTCAGTTCAACATACCAACCACGGCTTGAAGATCTGCTATGGGCTATCCGGACACAAAGAAAGGCCTCAAGGGGATACGGCTCGTGCACGCCTTCTAGCCCTACCTGCCTCTAAGAAGATGGCTAGCCATGATTTCCTAGCTAATCCCTGCACCAAGAACATATCCTCCTTAAACCTCGTACGTAACCGCCCTTAATATGATCAAACAATCCTTAAGGTTCAAGACTTAGACAACTTAGCTATGCAAAAGGAAAAACAGATGACACGCAAGTGAAGCGCCTGCCTCTCTTCCATTTCGGAAACCAATCACCCACTTTCCAAAAAAAGTGGATCATCATCCTCCTTCATAAATAAGGAAGCAACGGGAATAGAAATGTATGTGAAAAATACACACCTGCAAGACTGACATTTTTACTCTCTCTATCTCTCTGCCTAACTTAAGCATCGGAGAGCCAGTCGACACACCATCGTCGATGCCTTGTTTGTTTTGCAAGTTCCCATCGCTTAGGTTAATGCCCCACGATCCGAGACTCGAGAACTAAGAGACAACAATTGGCACCGCTTAGGAACGAGACTAAGTAAAAAGCTCCTTCTACAACATGCGAGGCTTCATCGGCTCATCAAGCAATCCTCACACTATGAAGATTCTGAGAGTTCCCCCCGCTCACCATCCCGCTCGCCGATCCTATCATTACCACAAGAACCCGTAAAAATCGGTCCCTGAAGACCGCCTTTCTCTCGGCGCCGTGGATATGGAGACGAAGCAGAAAGAACAGGCCAAACAGATGGCTGAATTGCAACGTAGTGGCTGAATAAAAAAAGAGGCCCTTGCGTCGTTCCAGCCGATCCGTCTGTGGCATGCCTCCCTGAGTACGAAGAGAAGTCAGCAGAGCGGCGACAAATGAGCAGCCCCCCGAAAAATATGCTCAGTTGCGGCACAGCGAGCACCATAATTTCGTACCAGGTATCCTACCTTTCGGGTCGTGACTAGCTCTTGTACATGCCTAGATCCACTACTTTGTGGACCCCACACATGCTATCCTCCCCTGCTAGCCAGCACATTCGAGCTACGAACCGCGCGTGGCTTCGTCAGACCGTCATTTGCCATGTATGATGGCTCGTCTGATCCGTATGACCACATGCTCCACTTTAATCAGGCCATGATACTCAACGCGGGAGATGACCGAAGCATTATGCAAAGTGTTCCAGCCGCCTGAAAGGGCCCCCCGGCTCGGGGTTCCACAAACTCGCTGGGATTCATCAACTCTTCGAGTTGTAAGGCATTTGTTTCCTAATACCTGTGCTCGATTCGACATAAGGGAAACATTAGCTCCCTGCAAACCATCTTCAAGCGGGAGGACGGTTATCTGCGATTTCACCAAGATTTGAGGGACCATCCAGCCAGATTGAATCTACAAAGATGGACGCAATCTGCACTCCAAGGAGCTTTGGGCCGACCACCCCATTATTCCACTCTCTATCTCTGGATCCTCCAGCGACGATGGAAGAATTGTACAGACGGGCGGATAAATATTCAACATTTGAGGACAATATTCGGCAACCTCCCAAACCGTGATGATCACCGCCTAAAGTAGCAAGTCGGCCACTAAAAGTCAGCATTAACAAAAGGGGAGCCAGAGTAAGAACCCGAAACGCTCCCGAGACCAATCAAAGAGAAAGAGGGAACCCCCGCAGTTTACCCCTCTGAACATCTCTTATGACAGGCTCCTTCCGCTCATCCGGGATCACCTCGACTTTAAATGGCCCACACCCATCCAATCAGATCCCACACAGCGCAACCAATCTTTAAGGTGTGATTATCACAGAGACCACAGGCACGAGACCAATCAATGTCGAAGCTTGAAATTCCTGACCGAAAAATTAATCAGGTCCGACCACCTCAAGAGATATATCCGGGAGACAGTCCGTAGAGCTGAGGCCGCCCCTGTGATCGACAGAGTAACGGCCAACGTAGAGCTCCCTCCTGAACCTCGGCCCTCCATAAACTACATACTGGGCGTACCGACTGGATGATCAAGACGCTCAGTTCCAAGAAGAGGTTGTGATGCACCATAAGAAATCAGCCTAGGTAAACACCATCTACATCCCTGACAATAAAGAAGCAATCTCGCCGACGACGGCCCTATATCCTTTCCCTATTAACCGGGCCCAGTGGTCATTACTCCACACCATGAGATGCACTTGTACTTACTTTATGTATCAATGATTTTGATGTGCACAGAGCACTGGTTGATCTTGGCAAAATGACGACTGCTACAATTTCGCCGCTGCGCATGAACACCTTTGACCTACGAACTGCTTAGCATAATCCTATCCGCTTCAATCTGCCAGCCATAGTGCCAATGGGTGACATTACTCTCCTCGTCATAGCAGGGCCAGTGATTCAGCAAGTTTTGTTTTCAATTGTCGAGGACCTGGGCCCGTATAATTCCATTGTTTGTTTGCATGGTCAGATGCTGAAGTAGAGCCGTATCGCTGAATTTACCATCAAAGATCAATCATCTCGACTATATAGGGTAAATTGATCTCTGAAAGAAGCCAACTAGTGAGCCCGGCAAGGCAGCCAATTGTTAGTGCAAGAGCCGGAGAAAACTAAAGCTCCCACCATTCTACTTCTCGAAACCTGTGCTTAAGAATAGCAACTGATGTAGATCGCTGCCGCTGGCAAGATAGTGGAGCACTGTCGCCGACTCTGGAGTCAATGTCCCTAGTTGAACCGGATAAATCCACCTATGTTAGTTTTCTCCTATCTGGTGCGGAGAAGGAACAAAGATATTGGTCTGGCATCATCCCACTTCTCAGCAAATGGAATACATCCCCGCCAGCCATAGGTAGAAAGTGAGGCGTTTCCACCCGCAATCGCCATCAGTTATTCAGTAGAAGTGATAATTTTGGAAGGGATTCACTGTGAGACAAAGTATCCTAATAGTCGGCCATTTAGCAGGTAGCCTCAAAAAGTGCAGAAAATAGAGAGTATGTGTGGACTATACAGATGTCAACGAGGCATGCCGAAATACAGCTTCCCATTACCCGTGATGTATTAATCGTTGACGTTGGCCGGCCGGGAAGTGGATGTCATTATTCTCGATTTTCTGAGTATCATCAACACTGGTGGCTTCACGCAGATGGAGAAACACCTTCATCACCCTCAAGAAGGACTGCTCTACTACAATGATGTCATTTGGGCTTAAAGAATGCTCCGGGGCAACGTGACGTAGGTTGGGCTGACCAAGATGTCGTGCCGCTACTTTAAAACCATGGAGGTTTGTTATCATGACATGTCAGAAGTCCAAAGAACGCTCGAATCCACGCTGACACTGGCAAGAGGCTTTAACCTAAGGGCATATGGTATGAAGCTCAATCTCAAAATGCGCCGGAGTTAGCGCTAATTCTCGGTTTCCACGGTGACTCATAGGTATAGAAGCCAACCCCGCCTCAACTTGGGAGCTTATCTTGGAGCCCCCATCACTGTGGAAGGAGTACAATTGACTAGTCGTGGTCATCGGCCTAGGCAGTCATCTCTGGTTTATAAACCGCTTAAAACCATTCTTGTTACTCCTGCTGGGCCAACCAGGCCGGATGGAATGAGGAGTGTGATGAAGCCCTCATAGCTATCAAATAGTATATTACAAAACCTTCTACCTCATACTTTCGAGGCCTACGAAACACTCTTCTTCGTACTCTAGCGCTTCGTGATGTCTCGATGAGTGCTGCCCTGTTCAAGGAAGATGAGAATAAAAAGCAAAGGCCAGTATTTTTTGTCAGCAAGTCCTTAGCCAACGTAGAAACCTGATACAACCACCTTGAGCAAGCGGCATTAGCTCTCCGGGTAGCAACGAAGAAGCTTCACCCATACTTCTAAGCACACCCCATTGTTGTGCTAACTGGCCTTCGCTTCGGAGCACCATCCACAAGCCTGACTTGTCCAAGAGGATGGGGCGATGGGCAATTGAGTTGAGCAAATTCGATAGTCAGTACAAGCCAAGACTAGCTAAAAAGGACGTTTCGCGTATTTTCACTCGTAAATTTCTAATCCGAGCTTGCCAGAGCAACCGAACCGGTGGACCTCACGTAGACGGGCATCTTGCCACCGAGTCAGCCGGGGAGAAATTGAGCAAGCTATCCGCTGCTTCAACGCTTCAACAAACGAATCGTAATATGAGGCCATCCTAAATGAACTGAACTAGCACCATCAGGTCACCCAACGCTTCCGACCAAGGCGTGATTCTCAGTTGGTGGTAGGGCAGGTAAATGAAGACTATGAGTCGCGAGACCCCCGAATGGCAAAAGTATGTATCCTCGGTCACAACGCCGCGTACTCTTTTCAAACTTGAAGCTCAACACATCCCTGGGGTGGATTGTAATGAGAAAGCGACGATTTGGCTGGCTAATTAATTTTCTACTGATATGACGTAAACAATGTTCCTGCCCATCTACTATCAGCTGGATTTATCAATTGTTACTAATTTTGTGTAGTTAGGTGGACGAGGTCTCCACTTCCTGGATGGACCCCTTAGTGTAGTATATCAACACGGGAGAACTCCCCGATGACAGGAGCAAAGCTTAGAGGATCCAAATCCAAGAGAACAGGTTCTCGTTAGTTAACGGGCAGTTGTTTAAACGATCCCTAGACGAGCCACAAGTGCTTAACTACCGAACAGGGACAATATGTATTGGCCAAATTGCATGAAGGGATATGTGGTAATCATCCAGGCGGCAGAACATTGGCACATAGAGCCCATACTCAGGGGTATTATTGGCCAACCATGAGATCTAACACCACCGACTACGTACGAAAGTGTGATCAATTCCAAATACTAGCCTCAGATTGAGATCACCCATTTAGACTTCTTAATTTCCATTACAGCCTCTGACCTTTCACTCTAATGGGGAATTGACATAGTCGGGTCAGCTTCCTATCACTCAAGCAAAAAAATTGCTGGCCGTAGTCACCATTATTTCAAGAAGCGGATAGAGGCCGAGGCTTTCAGATCAATTAAAGATATGATGTCACCTACTATCCGGGAAGAATATCGTCTCGGCTGGTTCTATACCCTGCGATAGTATCGCATTAACCATCCTCAATTTGATAGTCGGGCATACATGAACTTATGCCAGGAGTTAAAAATAAAGAATCGAGCATTCCACCCCGCGGATTCAGAGAATCGTAGCTTCTGACAAAACTCGCTGACCAATCTTAAAGAAACGGTTGGACTCAACTAAAGGAAAATGGGTGGATGAACTCCCGGGCAAGCTTTGGGTTTATAGGAATGACAAATCGCCGACCAACCGGTATATCCCCTTCACGCTTACTTCAGTTACGGACGGAGGCTATACCCCACAGAACTCCGCATGCCCGTAAGTTCGAACCGGGATGCATCTGAGCAAATGAACGCTGAACTTGTAATTAAAGACCTAGACACGGTAGATGAACTGGCGCCGGGCAAAGAAATTCGGCGGATAGCATCGCACCACCGCAGCTAGGAAACCGAGCAATGTATGGTGAAACCCCGAACGCTTTCAACCGGGACCCGGTTCAAGAAAGTTTTCGAAACATAATGGATCCATCAGCCGGAAAGTTCCATCCAAACTGGGAAGGACCGTATATTGTAACACGCGTATGCATTAGATAAGCTAGACATAACGTCTGTGCCTAGAATGTGGAATTTTATGCATCTTAAAGGGTACTATCAATAAAGAATGATTCATTTTCTAACTTGGTTCCAGTCTCAATTTTTCATTACAAAGTCTAGGTAAGGTTGATGTCCTATAGGCTCAGTATGGTTGATGCCCAGCTGGTTCATAACCAAGTCCGGGTAAGGTTGATATCCTATTGGCCTAGTATGGTTGATGCCCAACCGGCACAACAAAGCCCGTAAGGTCGATAGTCCCACGCCCAAGATGGTTGATGCCCAACTGCTCATTACCAAGTCCCGGGGTAAGGTTGATGTCCTACCTACTTAGTATGGGAGTGATGCTCAGTCAGTTCATAACAAAGTCCGGTAAGGTTGATGTCCCACCGCCAAGATAGTCGATGCCCGCCTAGTTCATTACCAAGTCCGAAAGTATACGATGTCCTACCCGCCTAGTATGGTCGATGCCCTGGCCAGTTCATACTAAAGGTAAGGTTGATGTCCTACCTACTAGTATGGCTGATGCCCACTGCTCCCACGAAGCCCTGTAAGGAAGCCGAGGAAGAGGGGCCAATGAACCTGTTAATGGGAGTGTTCATCCGGATCTGATCTATATCCTACTCAAGGTACATATTTTCTCGCCCGGCTAAATTAACTTAATTATATTATTCAATAAAAATAAAGCACCCACATTAGATTAGTAAACAACACATGCTTTATTACTGTTAACCACACATGCTTTTTTTATTGAGCTTGGTTTCAAAACAATCAGAACCGGGGCGGCAAAACATGGGTGAAGGAACAAGGCTCAAAGAGCAATCACAAAATACAACCCAGAAACATCATCCTCCTCACGCTCCTTGCTACTTGAAAGGAGAAAATGTGCTTGTTACTCGCATTTCAACCTCGACGGCAAAGAGATGCTCGCCTCACTAATATTATCCGTCTCAAGAACTACTGAGCTCTCCTCGCGCATTCGCCACTTCGCCGTAACAAACATCTATGGATGCGACGCGCAAGGGCAAGCATCGTGGGGCCGAGTGGCTAACAAAAGAACTTCGGGGATAATGGCTTAGATGTGTCCGGCATCCCGTCCTGAACTTCGAGTTAACTTCCGCAAATATGGGCAAAAGCACAACAACCATACCCATAGTTGAAGATCACGCTAGCTCTCCTCGTAGTTTTCCTGTAGTCTTTTTTCTCTTAAGGGCCTCTCGCCGAATAATGACACTTCATCCCCATAAGTCCTAAAGTTCTAGTGAGCAAAGAGACTGCTCACGGGCCAAACGACTAGCCCTCTGCTCTCCGCCTTCCACCTACCCTCCTTACAACCTCCAGTGAAGCGACTCAAGCCAATTTGACTCTACCTTCGCTCTGCACTCCTTGCCGTGATCGACATCCATACGGGTTAGAGGCATCATGACGAGCAACATCTCTCTCGACTTAACTCGCCATCCTTTCAACGCTCTTCGCCTCATTCTCCGCCGTTTGATCGTCAAATAAGGAGTTCAAATACCAGGGTCAGAAACGACCGACAGGGTGTAGAGCCAAGCAACCTCCACACATCCTCAACCAAGTCCGAACTCTTGATACCGATAGTTATGTTCTGATAGCCTAACACCGCAGAAAAGAACGTATTTAGAATAAGGCAATAATTTAAGAATGATACTAGAACATTGAATAGAACATACCACTCGCTAATCGACAAAGCTGCGGTTGCGTGTCAAGATGTTGTCCCCACCACTGCTTCGAGATCTTCCTTCCAAGCGAGGTGGATCGAAACGGCCATTTTTCACCCCTCCCCGCCCCGCACTCTACCGGAACCGCTATTTAGTTAGGTATACTTATTCAAATGGCGACGGATCTCGCCCCATCTGACCGGTTTCTAGTGATTGGATAATCTCCTCGGGCACTCAAATCTGTGAGTCGATACTTCCTCCCGAGGAGCCTACTTGCAGGAATATAAGAATACAACAAGAACCTAAGCCAAGAAGCAACGGTTTACTCGTGCCCTGATCGAAGACGTAGCCTATTTGGTCGGCTACTAGTCCGCCTGCAGGAATGCCTCGCTGCACCTCCTCATGAGTTAGAGGGATTCCTCTAACTCCACCGGAGGCGATCTCATGCTTCCATCGCCATGAAAGCCCATCTCTGCCAAGTCCATATACACGATCGCCCGCTCTTTTTCGAACCTCCTCCGTCGGCTGGTCGCTGATCGCCTCACCAACCACCTCAGTGGGTAGCATCGCTTGCCCTCTTAGGCTAGCACCCCGCCAGCGCTTCACAAGACCGGTTATGGAACAAGGTCAGCCATCTCGTCCTCTTATTCTTCCTCTTCGCTAGCAGGGGGGCGGCTAGATATTGGGTCAACCCAAGGGACAAAATCTTCCACCCCCATGCCGTGCTTCACTGCTCGTGCACCCTTCCCTTCTGGATGTCAGGGTGTGGACGGAACCCTTTTTCGTAGAAGGAAGATGCTCGAGACGGCTACCCCTATCAACCTCCTGATGCCAAAGTGCGCTGTAATCCCGCTCTTAGCAGAGAAGGTCACGTCAAGACTGATCACATTCGACCAACCACCTCGCATCGTGTCTCGGGTCAAGACGAGCCGCCCAGACCAAGGTCGGTCGGCAATAACGAATGTTCGCTCCAATATTTCTCGTGGAAGAGAGCGAGGAATAACTCAAGAATATGTGAGAGGGATCAGAACTCAACTACAAATATTCTTCTGCGTTAAGAGAATTTGATGCCGTTCCCGCTCAAAAATTCAGAATTCTGAAGAATGTTCTGAAGCTAAAGCTCCCACCTAGTTTACTAGTTCATCTTCGTTTTCCCTACACTTAAAAGTGCTTATTAAGAAAATAGTATGTGGTAAACGTATTAACGACATATGTCTCACAATTTGAACACGGCAGTGGAATGACATTGCTCGTTCAGTAAATCTGAGTGTTAGGAAAGTCAGTGGTCTCATACCATGGTTCTTTGACTAAGATCGCGCCCTTCGCCTTGGTCTTAGGTGAGTCGGGGAGTCCGATAACAATGCAGTCGGGGCCTACCGATTGTGGATAATACTCGTGCACCAAATTTCTTCATCAAAATAAAGAAAACTTCTACCAACAAAATATCCAGTTGGTAAAGAAGGTTCAGTATGCTACACTCAGTCAGGATCCGAATAATATTCGGATGGACAAGAGCAAGCGGCGCTCCGGAGAAGTGTAGGAACTGCTTGATTAGAGACGAAACGGGGAAGCAAAGCCCGGCTGTGAGCTATTCCCGGGTAAAATATATTGCACCATCTTCCTTACCGATAGTGGACTCGGCCGGACCGTCCAGCAACTCAAAATCGATATTATCAGGAATATGACAAGAAGACTCTAACCCATCCCATGTACAAAGAAGAAATGATGTTTCAGAGAAGGCGATTCCGGCCTGTGCCCTCTCTACGCGCCAAATTTCGACTAGGGGTTGAAGTCTTCGACCTCTCGCCATATTATAAGCAGACAACAAGAAAAAGACAGAGGAAAGGAGAGTCAGTTCCATGCCATAATACCAAATTGGTAAAAGGGCGAGAACGCACATCAACCCACCAGGCCAAGAAAAAATCCCCCAGCTCTAGCGTACCCAAAAAACACCCTCCTACGTTCCCGTCGTTGGACACATGTTGGAAACTAGAATCTAATGTACCCGGGACAAAAACAAGGCTTACCTGGAAGATAGGGAAACCAACGCTCAAAACTAATTATGATTCCCTAAGAATAAGGCGTCTAGCACCTACGAGTGCACCCTTCCAAACGATTCGAATCCTGACGACGCCCACTTACTAAAGGCCTGAACGAGTATGGCCGTGTCTGCAATCTCGAGGCTAGGTCTCTACGCTCCTAATGGACGGGCTTAGGCCGAACAACCTAGCTAGGCCCAGTCATGAACCATAAGGGTCGATCCTTCCTCAAATTAATCAACATCAAACGCCATAACCCTTGAAGTTAGTTCACGTTGATGACTAGTTAGCCAAGCACAATAAAAACAAGGCGATACAAAACACAGAAATTTTCAGAAACACAATTTCATTTATTACACCAAATGGCGTACACAATTACATAACCCATCCGGGCTGAAAACTGAGCATAAGACAATTACATAACCCATCAGGGTTGAAAACTGAGCCTAAGAAAGAACAAAAAGTCGAAGAAAAAGAAGAGGAAGAAGAAGGTTAAAGAAGAAAAAGTCAATAAAGCTCCCTACCGTAGAGGCCAAGAAAGAGGAAAAAGAGACGTCACGCAGAGGCTAAAAAATAAAATAAAAGCCCCAAAGGCGTAGGGGCATGGCTGGCAGCGCTGGACACAACACGAGATACGAGGTTTCATCGATTTGAAGGGGGCGTTCTCCATCCAAGTTCGCGAACCACCCAAAGGGACATATAAGGCTCGAAAATACCCCTCCAAAGGTAAATTAGCACGCTCCATAACGTTCCTGGTAGTCACTGGCCGACCTTGTCAACGTCACATTCAAATTCTAGGATCAATCGTAGTGTCTGCACAAGAAGACCTCGCAATGTTTAGCCATACATAAAAACTCAAAACCAAATTAAAGGAGATAAAACCCGTTTACTTTGCGTACCTTATAGATTACGAACCGGGAAACTCAAAAGCTCGCACTACCGCACGCTACCAAAGATAGAAAACTCCCCGAAAACGTGCACATTGGAACACGCAAGCATTAACGGTCCCCTGTTCCCAATGACAAACAGTTTAGAAACATGGTATTTTTCCAACCAGGGAATATCGAACTCCCCAGCCGGAAAAAGTGGGGCATTGTGGGTACCAATGGCTTTTGGCCCATCACAATTATTCAAAAGGTCCAGACGGATCAAGCCCACAGGAGGCCCAAGAATCCTCGTCTGAACATGGGCCTGAATCCATATTCAAGATCTACTGGGCTATCCGATCACAAAGAAAAGGCCTGTGGATTATCAGCCCGCTAACGCTCTCTTCTAGCCGCCTTCCTGCTCTAAGAGAAGATGGTCACCAATGATTTCCTAACATCCTCAAGTACTCAAGAACATATCCTCTACCAAACCTCAGCAGAATCCGTCTTAAGACGATCAAACGATCCTGGGCGCGCAAGACTTTACAACTTAGCTATCCAAAGGAAACGATGACGCAAGCAAGGAAACGCTGCTCCCTTCCATTTCGAAACCAATCACCCATCAAAAGTGGATCATCTCCTCCTTCATAAATAAGGAAGCACCAAGAACATAAAGGTATGTGAAAATAATACGCCTCATAAAGATCGACATTTTTACTTTCTATCTCTGCCTAATTTAAGCATCTGAGAGCCAATAGTCACCACCTGGCCGGGTGCCTTGTTCATTTTATTGCGTTCTGCTGGTCAGCACTCGACGATCCGGCAGACTCGAGAATCCAAGATACCATGACTCTTGAAAGCCGTTTTGTTATCCAATTTAGTGGTCTTTATTCCTCGTTTAAAACTATTTTGCTCAAAACAAAGAGAAACCCAATGCTTCCTCTTGTTGTCCTAAATGCACCCTATTCTAATACTGAAAGTTAAAACCCCATGTACATTCTAATCATGTGGCAGTAGATATCATGTATTGTTCCATAAGAATATCGACTCTACTTTCCTTGCAAATTAACTCTTGGTCCCTTCTAGCAAGAATACCCAAGAACCAATCACCCAAACAGTCCCAACATGATTTGGAGACCCCGATCGAGCTAGTAGAGAGAGTCATTATGCATAGTTGGTAAGTAAACACCTCGTACAAGCTCTCCATAAGTGATAAGAATATCTACTCTACTCTTATTTTTGGAGGAATAGAAAGTTGCTGCCACAGTGTATTCCATATATTCTGAACTGGTTCATTGATATAATATATATAGTGGGTAGTCGTTCGTAGCCTACGAGCAACATAATAACCTGTCTTCACACTATATTTGCATGGCCGAGTTTAAATTTATCAAAGTGCCAGATTAATTCATCAACTCAGTTATACAAGTTAAGTGGTATGCTAGCCAGTAGCTATGGCATTTGCATCCCTCTCCCTAAAAATCTCACCCAATAGTTCCACATCCCATTCTTTATGATTTTAGCCACAGGTCTTGTATTTTCAGTGTTATAAAAACCCATAGTTCCATTATTTTTTTATTTAAAAAAATCATATTTAAAGAATTTTCTAAAAAGATTATAAGGGATTTTTAAATTATTATAACTAACTTTTGAATTTTATCAAATATCTATTTTTTTAAAATATATTTTTTAGATTATTTCAAAATATATATATTTTTAACTTAAAATTAGGTGATAATAAATAAAAATTGTTCTTAATTTATAATATATTTAAAGGGTTTTTTATTTGAATATTATTTTTTTGTATTATACGGGGGAGAAAGGATTTCAATAAGTATCAAGATATGCAGAGGTTTGAGTCTAGATGCCCACTTTATTTATCCCACTTACTTATTTGTCTAATTGATTAAATTTAAATTAAACCAAATTTGTAAAACTTTTTATCCTTTATCCTATATAATTACTTAATATTTAATAAATAAAATAAATTATATTATAAAAATTAGATCATATTCTCAAATTAATTTTAAAACTCATTAATTCTATTTTGGATTAAGAAATTTAACTATTATTTGAACATGAAATACGGATTAATGGTAATTATTTTAAATCTAAATGAAACATAGTATTTTTGAAATCTAAATAAAATAACTTTTTGAATTTGATCAAATATCTATTTTTTTAAAATTATTTTTTAGATTAAAATTACAGGATAATGAGTCAAAATTATTAATTTAGGAATTATTTCAATGTTTTTTTTTTTATTTGGGTTATTTTTTTATATATTCAAATTTTAATAATTATAAAGATATGTTTAGTTGAACTCTTGTAAAAATCAATTGTATTTATCAAATTTTCATTTATCTAGTTTTAAATTGATTAAATTTAAATCAAACATTATCCATTTTTTTATCAAAATTGACAAATTTAAATCAAACTGTTAATCTTTTTTATCCTTAACTTAATAATTACTTAATATTTAATAAATAAAATAAATTACATTAAATTAGACTATTCTCAAATTAATTTTTAAACTCATTAATTTATTTTGGATTAAGAAATTTAACTTTGAAATTTAAATCTACATGAAATCAAAGCATTTTGAGTCAAATATTTTTAGTAAAATTATTTTAAGTATTTCTTTTTAAAATAATATTTAGACTTTTCAACAAAATTATAAGTGATTTTTGTAATTATTATAAATAAATTTTTAATTTTATCAAATTCTATTTAAAAAAAAATATATTTTCAGATTAAAATTGCGAATAAAAATCTAATTTAGATATTTTAGAGGTTTTTTTTATTTAAAGATATGTATATTTATAATTTTTAAAATGTTACACCACATAATTTTTTATTAAAGCAAATGACTAAATTACTTTTTACTAAATATTATTTTCTACTTTCATGTATATACAAATCAAATGCAACAATGAATTTTGATCCCATAGCATTTAACGACATTGAAAACAACAAACGAATTATCTTTAAAAAATGACTTATATTTTATGTTTTCATTAGAGGTTTATTTTAATATTTTAAAGTATAAAGGGTAAATATAAAAAAATTAAAATATAGGATTGAAAATGCATTGTTCCTATGCCATTATTATATAACATCATAAGTAGTAACAATATTTTAGATACATTACATACATACATTATTATTACATATATATATATATATATATATATATAATTAATTTAGAGCTCATCCTTTAGGGAACAAACACACACACTAATCATAAAAATACATAGCATTCATTTTCTAGTAGAAGTTATGGGCACTTTGAGAAGGTTAAAGGTCTCAATCACATAATTAGTCTGATATTTCATTTTTGAAACCACCCATGTGAAAATCAAAACCAAAAAAGGAAGGAATTTAACCCATTACTAAACTAGGAAAGGGATGTGATGAGAGGAGCAGACCACATAGTGACGTTATTAATTAATTTCTTGTTTTATATGTAACCTAGTTGGTGGGCATCTTTAATATTTAGCCAAAGCAGTTGTCCACGATGGATACTTAAAATGAGGAAAATGGGGTCATTCATGAGTGCTTTTCTTTTGCAGTGAATTAAAGAGGAAGCTAGCATTGGGCAGGAATGGTTTAACACATCAAAAGCATCCACGAGAAAGATGCTATGGAATGGAATTTCAAGAGTGAATTAGAGAACATCGAATGCATTTGTATTATCGACGCTCTTTTCTAACTTAATCAATGATCTCAGCCAGTGCTTTTGTGAACGTGAATCGTTAAGTCATGACAAACTTTACTCGTCCTTATAAATTCTCTCGATCTGTATTGCGAGATTCATTTTGCAGATGACATGATGAAAAGACTTTCAAGCATAATGTGCTCTCAATTCTAAGACGCTTACTATTTCAATGAAGCGAGACTTAAAAAAAATTAAGAAAGACGTTTGGTTTATTTTAAGTGCTCAAGACACAAAAAACACTAAATTTAAATAAAAACTAGAAATATTCATACGACACCCACGTTAACTGCATTTAAAACGATCATTCAGTCTATTTAATCAAGTTCGTGATTTACACGATACGAATGTAAGATATTACACTAAATGTCCTAAGATTTAAGTTGACAAATAAATTTACGCTAACCTATAACTTAAGTCAAAGGCATTTATTCATCTTTTCTTTAATACATTTACTGATTATGATAATATATATCTCTCATAACTAATAAATGTAATATCATACCTAATAAACATATTACCATAACTTATCAAATTCGCTTCTTCTTCGAATAACATTCATAATTTTTCGCGATAATCGAATTAACTAAATCAAATTATTCATAAAGTTTAGCGTGACAATAATCATCAAATCGATAAATCAGTTTCACATTTCTAAAAATAATTACATAGCGGTCTTTTCCCTACGAATACTAGGCACTTTGAGAGTATAATTATGATCATGATTAACTAGGAAACAAGACAGCCAGTGAGAGTGAAAGTGAGTAGAGAGTGGGAATCATAGTCATAATCATGATTTAAGTCATTAATGAGTTGTCAGTTGTCATACTCTTTTCAATGAGTAAGTAAAATCATCATTTTAATTTTTAATTGTAAAATGAGATGAAAGAAAAGGTATATATTTGACTGGGGAAGACGATAGGTTGGAAACTTTTTGCCTTGTGGATGAATTCATTATGGTTGTTTCTACAAATATGAAAAAAAAAAACGGGAGGGAAAATGAGTGTGGAGGGGATGGTCATACCAAATGCCTTCATGTTGTTTGCCATAAATTGTCAACATCTTCACAGCAAGAAAACAAGAGAATACTAATGACAAATGAAAGTGAAGGTTAAGAAAAATGTACGAAAAAGATTACTTTGAAGGAAGGCTTACCCTGGCCCACCACGTGCCCCATCACGGGTAGTTTTATGACGTGTGGTTGTCTTTGATTCACTGTGTTGGTACAACATTTATTTCCAGTAATGACATTTGCTTCTGAGAGTTACGGATACATCCCATAAATAAAAATCAAAATCAATAATTATAATTATATTAAAATTAAAATTATAAATATTATATTTATAATAATATCAAATATATAAATTTAATTATTAAATATATGTTTTTAATTTATTATTTTTAAATTTTACATAAATATTTTTATATTTTACGATTATAATTTTGACTTTATGCTAAAGATATATATGCAGAAGGAAATGCTTTAGTTTCCAAGAAGCATAAAATGGTAATGAAAAATAGTATGAGTTAAATAAAAGAGAAAGCTTTATAGGCTGAAAACTCAAAAATAAATAAAAGAAAAGGGTTTACTATAGTTTATACGTAGCTGTCCGAACGCTCTTCCACTTAAACTTATAAGAGATCAAGAGTAAATTTACTAATGTGCAGAGTTTTAATATCAACATAATTCATATTTTTTTTAAAATTACAAAGGTAAACTTGTTTCAAAACATCACTCAACTAGTCTTTCCCATGCTAAACCATTATTAAATATTATTCTAAAATTAACATCAAACCGTATTCATCAAAATTTTAAGGTTAATTTAAAAATCACATTCAAGGATCATGATTTGAATATTAATTTTCAAAATCATTATTGATGATCATAGCTTTTAAAGTTAATTTTAAAACTACATTCGTGATGTGATTTTCAAAATATGTGCGAGACTAGTTAGATAATTATTTTGAAAAAAAGTTTATAATTTTATTAAATATGAATCATTTTGATATTAAATCGAATAAGGGCATTATTCTACTACGCAGTATGTCCAATTTCGTCTCAAATTTTTCGTCCATAGTACTTCATTTTAATGTCAGTCATACATGTTCTTGTTGTTATAACTTATGCGATGTATAAATGGTAGCCTATCCACATGACACTCCATGTCAACGGTGTTTTAACGCCACTTGTCCATCTACATGCAAAGCTTCGATCGCATTTGTTATTTAAAGATCTCATCATTAAACCTCAGCTCAAAAAAGCATCTAAAGGAAAAGAGAAAGGAAATTAATCACGCTACTTTTTATGTTTAGTATGAGTTTAAAGCCAAAAAATAATTCATTTATTGTAAAAAAAAACTTAGACTTATTTACAAAATATTTTTATTTTTTAAAACCGTATTCACCATCAGCTTTAAAATTATCCTTAAACAACATTCATAAACTGTGGTTTTATATGAATTTAAAACCTTATTTACTAATTACGTTTTAAGATTAATTTTTAAACCATAGTTACAAATGTGGTTTTAAAGAACAAAAAATAATATTTTTGATGAATATTTTGAAAAACAAGATCTATATAGTCAGTAAAAAAATTACTTTTTATCAAAACATGCTTTAACAAAGTTTAAGATCAAAATAAATTTTTTTAAATGCATGTAGACTTTTTTCAAAATATTTAAAATTTTTTATTTTTTATTTTTAAAACTGGATTTATCAACTATGGTTCTAAACTTTTTATTTATTAATTATGGTTTTAAGATAAATTTAAAATTGTATTTATCAATTGTGATTTTATATCACTTTAAAATTGTATTTGATGAATATCATTTTTAAAAGAAAAGAAACGAATGTTTTAAAAGAAAGAAATATGTGTATTTAAAAAAACTTTGATATAACCTGCTTAAGAGCCTCTTCTTATTCCTGTCTTGAGCAGTGCTGTGCCTAGTAGTAGTAGGGTAGTAGCCTCTTCTTCTTCTCTCCTTTTTAATAGTGCCTCATCAACGCATAGCCTCATCTTCTTCCTCAATCCTCCCAAGTTGCAGCGTCTCTTCTTCTTCTTCCTCTCAACCCTCTTACCTGTTTCTTCTTCCTTCCTCTCACTCTCAAGTTGCAGCATCTGTTTTCTGCTTTTTCCTTCCTCGCGCACGTGATATAGGGACTGCGAATCTTCCTACGCGTCGAGGACTGCCTCGAGCTTCGAGGATTCCGTGGAACTGCTCTCCAAATCACTCCACCTCCGTCTGAGGATCCTCACCCCTGGCTCAGCGGATTCGTCAAGGATCTATCAGAGTTGGTAAGCAACTGTCTCAAGCCGGAGGCTGATCCAGAACCGAGGATGCTCAGGAGGAAGTGACTCTGATATTTCGGCGATTCAGTGACAGTGCTGTGGTTTCCGAAATGGTTGTCTCGAGGGAGAGATCCTCTTACTGCAAATGCCGGTTTCTCAATACAGGCTGATATTATCGTCTCTCAAGATGGAAACGACACTTACAAGACGATTAAGAACTCGCCGGACGATTATCTACGAAGGCCGGAAGGTAAATTATTTATTTTGATAACACTATTCCTAACTTTCTCATGAATTTACAAAAATATTTTTATTTATTTTGGGGTAAAAACTGGATTTTTAGATAGCAAGAATCAACTGACAATATATATAATAAAATTGTTTTCTTTTTTTAAAAACAAAATACTATTCATTTTCTAAATAGGACTCAAGTGATCTTTATTTCTAAGTCTCTTAAGTGATTGTTTATTTTTCCTTTTTGACCTTTTTAGATTTATTTCAAGTGTAAAGTGGAATGGCATGGGAGGAGTCGGAAAGAGTTATATGTTTTTTATATTAACATTATTTTGATCAATGCCTTTTTTATTTTTTACCTTGTTTACTTAATTCTAATTATAGCACTTACATTATAAAGGTTGACTATGAGTGTTAAAACTCTATCTTATTTGTCTCATTGTTGTACTTTTAACTTACTAGAGATTTTTTTATCCAAACATCCTAATTTATATCATTTATACATGCTGACATCTTCTATTATCATATTATACTTTCTTTGGTTATCCTTTCTTCACTATTGTTTGTAATTAGGAAGGTAATAATTAATTAGGTTACCCTTTTCACTTTGTAACATAATGATATCTATATATGGCTGGTGGCTGCATTTTTCTCGAGGTTTCTTTCGCTAATCTATTTCGCAAACGTAATCCCCGCCTCATATTTATGTTACAAAAATCAGATTCTACTTTTGAAGCCTGTGTTTTGACATGAAAGGTAGAAATAAGTTGAATGTAATTAATTTCAAAATTTTAACTGCGCTCATGAGTTTTGTTTGGTCGGGTATAAATGACTTTGACCAATTTTTATGTTTCTTCATTTAGAGTGTGGCTTTTGTGATTGCAAAGGCCTTGTTCCATTATTGAAGGATATCACCTCGGACAATGATGCGGACAATGATGCTGTCCTTGAAGAACAAAACATAATAAATGAGCAAAGAATGAAAGACTTAATGGATCCAAATATTGGGTAGCTCAAATATGCGGTCTTATTAAAACCTATCCTTGGACAATAAATATCAATTCTTGTAAATGCAAGAATACTTCACCTTATCATGCTATTAAGGTATTGACATTATTTTACCAAGGTATTCAATAGTACTATCTCTCACCATTCACTAGTTTTATATTTTAATTTGTTTTACATGTGTCAATGTTGTAACTTTAACCACCATATGTTTGGAAAATACTTTCAGGGATTATGAATGAACCTTCGAAAGAATCAACTATTTTGTCTCCTTGAACTCAATGGATCTAGAAAAACTATCGTAATTGACGCTTGACTAAATTACTGGCCACTGGGGCAATGATAATTGTTCAATTTTCATCTTTATTGATATAAATTTTCATCCATGAATTTAAAGGAATGTACTTGAGTTACATCATAAACCGATGTGTTGACAACTTTTATAGTTGCTAGGGATTCAATTGCTTTATAGGAATGTAAATATTCGAAGAATTCTAGGAGTTTGTCCTCAAGTGACTTCTTTTTTTTCCCTTTTAGTTTCATCTTATTCAAGTAAATCTAGTTTTCAAGAAGCTTAACTTCATTGTTTTTCACAATTCGATATTCTCCTCGTAGCGATTTGTCTCGTCACATCTGCAGTCAGTTCTCCATCATTAAAGGCCCCTTATTTAGTCAAATCGGCATGTATTGACAAAACCCCAGAAAGGGCCCTTGCATACTTGATTTTTCCTATTTCATTACTAGAAGTCTAGGTGTTTGTCCAATTACAAGTTTTTACATTATATATATATATATGTTTGCTTTACCTTTGATGAACTCATATCAATAGAAGATCTTCAGTGTATTCTCGATTCTTTCATTTTAGAACGAATGCTTCTGTTTTTGAGAAGGTTGCTCATAAATCATTAGTTACTGTGAAACTTTCCCAAGTAGCAAAACTAAGAGTTGGAAGTTCCAAAGGAGAAATGAAATGTTGCCCTTAGTGCTGCCATAGCACTAATTGGTGATCCAAATTAAATTTGGTCATTTTGAATGAATCGGTAGCGTGAGATAGAAACTTCTCCTTTCGTAAAGTTTCTTAATTTAGCGTATTTGTGCTCTTTATTGTCCCTTTGATTTGTAGACATGGGAAACAATAGAGGAAGCAAAAAAATGACGTGTTATTGTCTTAACGACACACTCAATAGAAGAAGCAAACACATTGAGTGATCGTATTGGATTCATGGCAAAGGGTAGACTTCGTTGCATTGCTAAACTAATGGGGCTTGCAACTCTTGAAGAAGCTTTTCTCTCGATATTTTGTCAGGAACTATAAATGAAGAAATTATAAATCTTTTTTTAATAATATATTTAGTCATTACTTTGTGTCATTTTTAGAATTTTAAGTTAAAAGTATTATTCTATGTACATTTGAATCAATTATCTTATACATTTTAAACAATTTTAACAATTTTATTTAGTTAAAACTTTGTCGATAAATTTATACTACAAACATTATTTAATATCTATTCATTTTTTTCCTTGAAATGTCTTTTTTGGTATTAATAGCCTTAACATAATGCTCTAATTACTTTTATAATCTCTTCTACTGGTACTTAATTAGTTGAATCTTCTACATCAATATCTAAATGATTAAGGCAAACAAAAATAATAATAAAGCCTATTAACAAAGCTATATTTTAATGATAATGATAATAATAATAATAATTATACTTCGAGATGTCATTCTTTAAGGAACGAACACACTAATCATAAAATATTATAAAAATGCATAGCATTCATTTCCTAGTAGTAGTTATGGGCACTTTTGAAAAGGTTAAAGGTCTCGGTCACATAATTAATTTGATACTTTCCATTTTTTATCCTCCCATGTGAAAAATCAAACCCAAAAGAAAGGTATTTGTCCTCATAACTAAAACAAGGAAAGTGATGTGATGAGAGGAGCATACCATATAATGGCATTATTAATTAATTTCTAGTTTTATATGTATTCTACGGTGGGCATCTTTAATTAGCTAGAGAAGTGGTCCACAATGGATACTTAAAAAGAGGAAAATGGGGTCACTACTCATGAGTACTACTTTTCTTTTGCAGTGAATTAAACAGGAAACTATCATTGGACACATAGTTTAACACATCAAAAGCATGCCCGAGAAAGATATTAGTGAAATGGGATTTAAAGAGAGAAATGGAGACCATCGAATGAGTGAGATTTTAGGATCTCTCTTAATTTTATCAAGGTTTTGAGTTTAATCGTCCTATCCTTACCTGGGCTATACGATTGGGCCAGATGATTTAATTTAAAATGGTTTTTCGCAGATATACGGACTGCTCATAACACCTCATTATTTTATAAAAAAAAAAAGAGAGAGAATTTGAGATGAATAATTCTTTGAACCCATCATTGAGCAAGAATCCATGTAACTATCATTTATCATTAATTTTAATCAGTACAACAGAAAAAAATAATTATAATGATAATAATAAAAGGCGTTTGCAAATTTATTGCATCTTTCTTCCTTCATTATTTTTTTCCTTACCCTAGTAGGGACTTAAAGGTTCGCAACTTCTAATGATACTAATCTCTATATAAAACGAAAAACATAATAAACCAGAATAAGAAATCGTTAGTTACAAAACGTGAACAAATGCATGAAGAAGGCAGAAAAGAAAAAAAAAACTTATTTGATATGTTTTCAGTAGATGTATTTTCTTTAAATGTGTTTTTAAGATAATTATTTTACCAAAAAATACTTGTTTTTCAGATTTTTTTAAAGTGTTTCCTGAATTGTGTCAAATATTTAATATTTTTGCTAAAATATTTTTAGGTTAAAAACCCTTATTAAAATCATTACAAAAGAAACTCTTATTTTCACAGAGAAAAACATTTTATTAAAAGGGTTCCACCACAAGTGAAAAGATAGAGGGGTCTCAAAGGCACTGTGTCTAGACCCCCCACCTACCTTCTTAGGTTTCTACAAATGATGGCTTCATTTCGTCAAAGAAGGAATGGAAAAAAAGGAGCAGTGACAGTACTGACCATTTTCCTGCACTTTAAATTCAAGGAGAATGGAAAGAGAAAAAGATCTCAAGACTCCATTGAAATTTGAGTGGTCACACAGCTTTTAGGCTGAACAAACTCATAACAACAGGTTGACATGAAATGGAAAGAGAAGACTAGAGCCGTAGACCAGGAGCAGACAAAATTTTTTCTAAAAACTGAACTGTGGACTGTGGAACATTACATATCGTCGACACATATCATGATGTTAAATATTTTTTTGAAAGGAACAGTAAGAAAGGCAAGAACTGTTTCTAATAATAGTTTTTTTAAAGGCAGAACTGTTTCTAATAATAGTTAAAATGTTCTTTCAAATATAGATCAGCAATAACGTTTTCAGAAATATTTGGTTAAAAAATATCACATAATCTAAATTTTGTGAATTTAAAGGTCTATTTGGTTACTATTTTTAAAAATCGTTTTTTTAAATAAGGAAAAAAAGGAAAACATGAAAAACATGTTTGATTTTTTTATTTTATTTTTTTTTTTGAAAAATAAGAAAAACATAAAAAAACACTAAATTTAAAGAATAAAAACAATTTTTAGAGAACACTTAAACGATGTTTTTTTATGTTTTCAAAAATTCTCAAGAACAAATTTTAAAACAGGAAACAAATCGGCCATAACAAATTTCAAAAAAAAATTAGAGAATTTTTCATGCTTATTTTGGACAAAATTATCATTTTCTATTTAATGTATTTACATTATCTCTTAAAAAAAAGATTACTTTTGCAAGAAAATAAGAAATATATTTTTATCAAAATAATGTCAAAATGTGATGAAAGGTTAAATTTATGAAAATACGTTTTTAAATGGGCTTTTAATCAAATCATCCTTTCAATTTTTTAATATTTATTCATTTTATATTATATTAGTGTAGTATTTCATTTATATAAGGACTCGAGCTTGATAGCTCTGGTCCACCCATACCCTTTACTGCTTGAGACAAACATAAGGGCAAATCACCTTTTCATTTATTTTATCGGATAAAAGAAAATATCACAAATATCAAAGTGGGTACACATGTAATCCTTTCCTAAATAATTAAAAGCAAAAGGAATCTTAGTCTACTCGTGAAAAAAAAATCATAGGCCTAACATGCAGTGAGTTAGGTTTACAAATTATTAATACTCTTCTTAACTTATGGTTATAATCTTACATATTAATCTCAATATATAAAGCTAAATAATAATGAACTAGATTAAGAAAATGACTACTTAATAATGTAACCGAAATAATCAAGAAGTGAAGAGTCAAGTCAAAAGTGTTAGCAGGTGGAAGGTGAATAAACGAAGCTAAGAAATTTGATGGGCATTAACAGAAGGAAGGCCAATAAATGGAAAGAGACGTTATAGAGAGAGGCCTCAAAAGCATCTAGACCTCACCTACAAACTACATACCCATGCAACTTTATCTCATAAATATTAGGGGAAGATATATAAATGTTTTTGACTTATAATTATATGTCTAATTTAGTTCATGGATTTTTTTTTAAGGATCCTTCTTACGAGGGCCTCACCTCTTTAAATGAAGAAAGAAGAAAATAAAAAATGGAGGATTGAAGAATGAAGGAAGGGGAAAATAAAAAAGGATGAGCTGCTCTTTGATCAAGAAAAGAGCAGTCCTTTTTTTTTTTTTTTTTTGTTTACGCCTCTTTCTTTGACGCCCATTTCTTCTCATGACTTTGTATTCTGTTTATAAATAAGTAGTTCCTTTTTCAATAGTTAATCATTTGAGAATGTGAGAGAGAAGATTAAGAGAAAGTTTCTTTTAATAATGCAGATTTATAAATGTACTATCTTCAATAAATTAAGAAACTCTTGTTATTCCGTGTTTGCATTTTCTCAGATTGCCCCAATTTTCATGGGATGAAAGAGCGAATATCTGCGTAATCAGACAAATCTCTATTACATAAGAGATTTTATCTTATTTGCCTACGGTTTTTTCCCTCCGATAAAGGAGTTTTCACATAAATCCCATGCCATTTATTTTTCTTAGTTTATTTCTTATGCTCTAATTCGATATTTTGCCAAGGTTGATCTCAGTAGCTCTCAACAACGGATACCTTGACGTTAGGAACTTAGTTTATTCATGTTATTGCCATCATGGACCTGCACAGATAGACAACGATCCTTATAACGTTGTTAAGACTGCTCGTGTTAATAGCTCTCGCTTGTTCATTGGCAAGTTCCCGTACGATAAGTGTGATAAATGAAAGATGACACTAAAGTCGGCGACACCTATATAAAAACTCAAGAACTAAGTTAACATACAAATGAAGCGTTGTATTTATTATACGCACCTTATCCTTAAGGATAGATCTAAAGCAAAAGTAATTTAAGTCTGGCTACTAAAAATCATGTACCTTAATATGTATGGGAGTTAGGTTTGCAAATTTATTTACATCTCTTTTCATTATTTTTTTTCCCTTACCCTAATAGCACCATTGTTCTGCAACTTCTAATGACACTAATCTCGGTAAAACGTAAAACATAATGAAATAGAATAAGAAAATCACTAATTACAGCCGCAAAGAAGGCAAAAAGAAAAAAAAAATCAAGAACAAAAGAGAAGAGTAAACTTTGTAGATCGAATATGGAATATGTGTAAATCAAGTCAAAGGAATCTATAAATAGTGGAACAGTCATAACAGGTATTAAGTGAATTTGTAAGATATTAATGGGATAGCAGAAATGCCCTGATTTAGTTTACACGTATATCTCATATTTTGCTCATAAATTTTTTTCGGTCTCAAGATTTGGTTCGTAGTCACCCATACTATTCTGCTAAAAAAATCTCACAAACTAAACTTGAAATTCAGACATATAAGTTCAGGTGTTTACTTAAAGAAATTTAATTGTGACATTTGTCTTATTATTATTTTTCTAAGATTTTCTAAAAACTTGTAAGGGCATAAAAATATCTTATACCCCGCTACCTACCTAAATTTTCAACTCTATCCAAAATTGCATTATGAAAATTTTCAATGTATTCCACCTTAGTTTTCATTTTCGTAAAATACGCTTCATACTAATTTGATCAAAATAAAGAATAAGTCTAAACTGCTTTTATAAAAAACAATTCTTCTTGAAAATTGGGTTAATGAAAAACAATTTAAAATGCTATTAAACGGAAACATTATTCATTTTTGCCATTTGATTTTTGTCATGATTTTTTAAGGTTGTTTTTATTTAATTTCTTTTTTTTTTTTTATTTATAATTTGGTTTTACTTTACACTTTTCGAATTTTATAATTCGAAACAGCTTAAAACAAATACATAACTGTTTTCGATGAGTATATAAATGTCGAAATAGCTGACCATTTTCAGATTCAAAATTTGTTTTCGTCTTATTCTCGTAACTAAACGCGTTTTCCTTGTTTTCGAAAAGTTTGAATAGAGAAAACAGAAAATTTTTTACCTAATAAACATGGCCTTAGGATCCAAAAAAATTCAAAAACAAAATAGGACATCGGGGCATTTATACACCTTATTCGGACTTTGAGGTGATTTATGCAAAGATAAAGTTATTGTTTTTTGTTTTTTCCTTAACCGATCATGCATCACAACTGTACACGACTTGTAAATAAGTTTGGCTTCAAATTTGTACAGTGATTTACACACAAGGAAAGCATTAATGACCAGTGGAAATGCGTTTAGTTGGCAAGCATACAAACTATGAATGAAAATAGTATGAAAGTTGATGAAGAGAAATATTAATGATGAAAGGACATACATGAGAATGGTCATCTTGGGAGCTTTTGACGTGAATAGTATTTTGAATAAAAATATAAATTTATTATAGGTTTCAAAAAACGATCAAAGAATGCCAACGACTCCGCTCACAACAATCCGCTTATCGACCGGTAAATTACTTTATTACAGCGCCGCCATTCACAATCAGACGACCATTTAACTTAATTAAATTTATTTTACTATTATTTTTGGTGAGGAGAGGAAGAATAAATGGGGAAGGGTCAAGCCACAATTAAATTAGAAGAATTCGGCCGTTGCTCACAACGCGACCTTGACAAATTTAAAATTCAAAAGTCAAGCCGCTGCGATCAATGCCATTAATCCGTAATTTAAGTGCCAAAGGCCATCGTCACAACGACGGCCACCCACCTCACATCAAAACGCACTACTTCGATCAATTTCAAACTCAATTAATTTCCTCAGATTTTTATTCCAAAGATTATTCACATCCAAAACTCCGTCTTTCCGGGTAGCCGGAATTCAAAGGAATGAGAGAGAAAAGTAACTAGCCATGTGCTTATGTCCGTCTCATCCACCTCGTCTATATCGTGTCTTAGTGTACCTAACAAATAGGTTTTTAAGAATAAAAATTAATGACAATTATCTTTTAACAATAAAATAAAAATGTCCTTTTATTTTTCAATTAAATAATTTTTTGTTGAAACAAATAAATAATTATTTTTAAAATAAGTCGCCTAATAACATGTTTGGTTACTAATATTTGATATATATATATATATATATATATATATATATATATATATATATATATATATATATATATATATATATATATATATATATAATATTACTTCTTAAAATATTAATAGTTATTTTAAAATATTAATTCATGTGACAGTTCATACAATACGTTAAGAGCGCCATTTGTTTATTCGCAGAAGTCAGCGACGATATAACATGAATTTGCCATTTACATTAAATATCAAATGTACTTCATGATAAAAATAAATTCATATGAGCTAAATTAGATCTATGATTTTAAGTCAAATACATTTACGCATATTTTTCTTATATTATCGATTGCTTAACGATAATATATATATTTTATAATTAATGAAAGGTACTATCATAACTAATAAATATATTATTACGATAAATAAACGAATACTTTTAACCTGATTGATAATTCTTTTCTTTTCAAGTATAAACATGAACCAATTAAATCAAATTATTACACTAATCATCAAATTGGATAAATTGAAGGCTATATTCTCTTACAAAAATAATAGCATTTTTTCCCACTAGTACCATACTACCTCACACTAAACCAGACAGCCATTGGAGAGTGAAAGGAGTAGAGGTGGGGAATCATAATCATAATCATGATTCATGTCATTAATGGAGTTGTCAGTTGTCATACTCTTTTCAATAAGTAAGTAAAATAATCATTTTTATTTTTATTTGTAAAATGAGATGAAAGAAAAGGTGGGGAAAATTTGTTGTGTTGGAAAACTTTTTTAACTTGTGGATGAATTATTATGGTTGTTTTTGAATAAAAAGATAGGAGTAAAAAAAAAGAAAAAGAAAGATAATACTAATGACAATGAAAGTGAAGGTTACCAAAAGAAGAAAAGAAGCATAGGTAATGAAAAAGATTACTTTGAAGGGGAGGGTTTACCTGACTCCACTATGCCTTATCACGGGTAGCTTTGTATGACATATAATTGTCATCGTTTTGATTGAACGTTGCTTATGTCAGTGTAACATTTATTTGTCGGGTCCTACGATTACTTATTTATATAAGAGCTGAGAGCGACTCCCTGAATGATAATCATTAATTAGTAATATCAAATATATAAATTTTAATTCAATTCTATTATATTATTAACCTGTATTTTATTTTTGCTGCTATAATATTAACTCTATATTTTTATGTATATATTATTAGTTTAAATCAATAATTTTTTTTTTTTATGTTTCAAGAACTACATTCATCAATTGGAGCCTTTGAAAATCAATATTAAATTGATGAATCTTTTGATCGGGCCCGGGGGTGTAGCGTGTAGGGGTCGTTGGGGTACGGGCGCAGATTCTTTGGCGGGGCGATCTATGAGCTCTGAGACGTCGGGGTTAGAAATGGATCATTCTGATCTTCTTCTACTTGATTTCCACAGACGTGGCCAGCTCACCTAACGGAAGAAGAAATTCGGCGTGAAGGGCCGTTAGGTGGCCGCTCAGATGCTAAGTCCCGGTCTTACCAGGAGAAAAGATGCAATTTCGCTGAGAGCGAGATGTGTTGCGTATGTTTGCGTACCTTTATTAGATGGGATGGTCTTGTATTTATAGTATATGTTTAAAGTTGGATGGTGAATAAGATTATTTCTATTGTATGGGTAATACCTGCCTATGAGTAATGGATTAATTAAAGGATATAAAAAGAAGCTTAGGTTGCCCAGGATAATCTAAGTGATGCTTTTTTAATAGACTGAGTGGAGCGTGGGGTTGTTAAAATTTGGACTGTGGGCTAGCTGGCTGGGTTAATTATAATTTCTGGGACGTCGGATAAACCGAGGATCGCTGCCGATCTCAAGCTGCTTGAAGAGTTACAGGCCGTCGCACTCACTGCAAAAACAAGGGAAGAAGGGGTGGCGTGGCGCCGCCGGGTAAACCGCTCAGATCTTTCGTCGATTCTTTTCATCGGAGAAAAAGATGGATTCTTCGAAGGGGCCCGAATGTGTTGCGTATGTTCGCATGCGTTGCCGTCAGGTGGCTTTGTATTTATAGTATATGTTTTTCTCAGTTGGATTGTGAATAGGATTTTTACCGTTGGATAGTGTGCCTTGCGCTATCGGTATTGGCGGACCGGTAAAGAGATGAAAAGCGGTTGTTGGGATAATCTTCCTTCCTTATTAGGATCCGAGTTTAGTCACATGAAGTAAGCACACTTCCATAACCATTGGATCTATCTTTCTTTCTCACTTATTTGGTGAGATTTAGTTTGATTTGAAGGATAAAGACGTTATTAGGGTGTCATTTTAATGTTAAATAGATAGTTTGGTTTAATGGAGTCGTAAGAACTGCATTCTGCTTGTTATCATCCTTTGGGATAAGCGGTAGGCTCGTTTTGGGTTAGCGTGAGGCGCAGGTGTTGCGTTGGGAATTTGGCCTCTTCTTGGCTGACGGAGGTAAGGTACGTGAGAACTATTTACTGAAGCGCATCAAAGATGGTATTTATCGATTGATGGTTTTAAGTGCTTGGCCCAGAATGTAATTGATGAATACGATTATAAGGCTAATTTTAAAACTATAATAGTATTGAATGTGGTTTTCAAACATAAAAGACTAGTTTAATAATTATTTTAAAAGAATTTTATATGCGATTTTTTTTTGCAAAATTAATTATTTTGATATTAATCTCAAATTTCTACATTAACTTGAACATAAACAGAAGGGGAAAAGATGAGGAGTATAGTGGAAATGCTTAGTTGGCAAGCATAAAAACTACTAATGAAAATAGTATGAAAGCAATAAAAGACTCGAGGCATTTATACACATTATTCGGACTTTGAGGTGATTTATGCACAGATAAAGTTATTGTTTTGTTTTTTTATACAAGTCGTACATCACAGTTGTACTGGCTTATAAATAAGTTTGGCTTCAAATTTGTACATTGATTTACACACAAGGAAAGCATCAATGACCAGTGGGAAATGCTTGAATTTGACAAGCCTACAAACTATGAATGAAAATAATAGCAAAAGTAGATAAGAGAAATGAGAAAAGGGAACTAGTCATGTGCTGTGTCCAGGCTACTCATTCACCTGCTTTCTATATTCGGTTTTAGTGTACCTAAAAAATAGGTTTTTAAAAATAATAAAAAATTAATGACAATTATCTTTTAACAATAAAATAAAAAATGTCCATTTTATTTTTCAATTAAATCATTTTTTTGTTGAAACAAATAAATAATTATGTTTAAAAATAAGTCGCAATATATTGATTTATATATATATATATATATATATATATATATATATATATATATATATATATATATATATATATAATTAATATTACTTAAAATATTAGTAGATTATTTTAAAATATTAGTGCTTGTAATTAAATAAATAAAGTTATTCGCGTGACGTTTCGTATTAGCGGCATTTAAAAGGTTATTTGTTTTATTTGTATAAGTTAAATACCCAAATAAATATATGAATGAGAATTTGTGATCTTTAAATATCGAGAGAATCTTTATGAATCAAAATTGGAAGTTAAGTGAACACACTATTTAAGTCAGAATATTTATATATTACATATATCTTATAACTAATAAATATCACTAATATAACTATTAAATATAAACATATCATAGATACTTTTGCTTGATTCTGTAATTTTTTTTTTAATAACATGAACCATCTAAATCAAATTATTTATACCTTATATACAATAATCATCAAATTGATAAATTGAAGGCTACATTTCTCTAAAAAAAATTTACATAGCATTCTTTTCCCACTAGTACCACACTACCCTCACTAGAAACAAGACAGCCACGTATGTAGAGGTGGGAATCATAATCATAATCATGAATCATGATTCAAGTCATATATGGAGTTGTCAGTTGTCATACTCTTTTCAATAAGTAAGTAAAATCATCATTTTTATTTTTGATTGTAAAATGAGATGAAAGAAAAGGTATATATTAGACTGGGGAAGATTCGTTAGGTTGAAAAACTTTTTTTACTTGTGGATGAATAATTATGGTTGTTTTCGACAAAATATGAAAAAAAAAAAGAAAACGGGAGGGAATAAATGAGTGTTGTTGTCAGTTGTCACCATCTTCAATAAGTAAGAAAAAGAAGAATACTAAGCCAGGCAGTATGAAAGTGAAGGTTACCAAAAAGAAGAAAAAGAAGCTATAGGTACAAAATATTGCTGAAGGAAGGAAACACACAGACCACCACGTGCCCATCATGAGTAGTTTTATAGAAGCGTGTTTGTGATCGTTTGGTTCATTGCTTATGTCATCTTGATATAACGATTTATTTATCATCACTGTAATGGACATTATTTTATAAAAATAATTTAAATATATAAATATATTCTACTCAACAATAAAAAAATCAAATCAGTAATAAATTAATATATTTATGAATGCATAAATTTGGAAACATAATTTTTCGCTGTGAGAGACAATCTACGTATTGAAAATTTACAAGGGAAAGTGTAATTTTTTTTGAGAACATGATTTTTTAACGTGGGAGCTTGATAAGTATTGGAAAATTCTGAGGAGAGAGACCTCCTTTTTTCGCTTTATAAAGGGTCATCTCGCGGTTGAAAATGAAAAAAGGGAAATCGTAGGTTCTTCCCGTGAAAAAAGGTTGAAAATACTAATGGCTATTGATTAATTTTTTTTGAGAATAAATTAAAGGCGTGTGGCGCATATAATTTAGAAATTTTTGTAGTTCCTTAAATTTATTTTAACTTAGGAGAATTTATCGATGCTTACGATGAGTGGGAGGTCACAAGTGAAGTGCCAGTTTAAAGGTTTGAGGGCCTTTGAGAAAATCTTGGCTCAGGGGCAATTTTGGAAGACAATCTCGACTTTTGAGGCGGTGTTCCCGAAGCAGAGAGCGGTTCGGGTCCGGGAGATTCGCCGTCACCAAGGTATTTTTCTTGACTTTCTTTTATTCTTCTTTTATATAGTTAATTTTTTTTTTATTTGTTTTTAATTGTCTTATATATTAGTCATTTAATTTATAGTCTTATTATTTTATTTTCCTTGTAAGTATATTGCTGCTTTTTGTTTATTTAATTAAATTGGTTGTTTATATTTTTATTTTTATTTTATATTCAATTTATTTTTCCTTAACATATGAACTATCACCCACCCTTAAAATTTAATAAATCCCCAAATTTAAAAAAATCATGTTCTAGATTTTCATTTCTCAATTTTTAAGTGTCCAGAATTTTAAAAAATTCAAATTCCAAATTTCTCATTTTTAAGATTCAAATTTTCAATTTTAAAATTCAAGTCCTCCAATACAATTTAATTTTGATATTTCAATTTCAAATTGCGAATTCTAATTTCCAAATCAAGTGTCATAATTCAAAATTCAAGTTTCACAATTTTCAATTTCAATTTTAAGTTTATAATTTCAAATTTACAAATTCATAATTTAACGAATTGGCCGATAATTCAATTCAAAATCTCAATTTACCGAGGTCGGTTGTTCTATTCTTAAATTTTGAAAAATTCATAATTTAAATTTCAGAGTCCCAAAAAATCTCAAATTTCAAATTTCAACTTCAAACTTCAATTTTCAAAACTTCAATTTCAAGCGGTCTTCAAAAATCTCAAACACCACGGTTAATTCTACAATTCAATAAAATGAGAATCTTGGGAGTTAATTTGTACTAACATATAAATATGAGCTTGGGTGGGACTCGACGTTCCATTTTAACAAATAATTTGACATATGATTTATAAACAATTTTTAATTGAATCTGAATAGTTTGTATTTTGTTATTGTACTAACATTGTTTAATTGATAGCAGCTTAACATGCCGTCAGGGTTCACGTTTTACCATTTGACTTTTTGGCAGTTTATTTATTTATATATGTCTTGCGTAACTTTGTATTGTTATTGTTTATCTTGGTATTAGTTAGTTGATTAATCAAAAGCGTATTTTACTTTAGTTTGTTTAGTAGAGACCCGACTTTAGGAAGCTTGGGGGTGCTACGCTTCCATCATTGCATTTCCGATAAGTAACTTGACATTCGGACTGAGCTTCGGTTTTTCAGACCGCGCATTTTCTTATCATGACTCGCATTTAGGGTTTTAACACATTTTGTTTTCCCTTTTAAAAATAAGCAAAAATAAGTTACGGCTCTGACTTAGTTTCTAAAAATGGTTTTAAATAAAAAAAAGCAGTCTCACCTTTTAAGTGGGAAACGCATAATAGCCAAAAATACGGGGTCCACAATATTATAAAAGTCATAGGTATTATGATCATAATAGTAATATCAAATATATAGCCTCAATTATATAATTTTTGAAACTAGCTATTAGTTTGAATGATGTTTCATTATTTATAATTATAATTTTGACTCTGTTTTTTTGGATGTACTTTTTTTGTCTTTTGAAAACCATATTCATCAATTGAGCTTTTGAATATCAATATTAAAATCGCATTCACCAATGATGGTTTTTTTAAATTAATCTGGAAACCATAATTGATAAATGCGGATATAAAGGTTAATTTTCAAAATTATAGTATTAATACGTTGTCAAAACATAAAAGACTAGTTTAATGAGTTTTTTTTTTTTTTTTTTTGTGGAAAGGATTATAGAAGAGTTTTAATATAGGAAATAATTCATTTTTTTTAAGTACAAAGAGTAAACTTCTTTTCAAAACAATCGTACTAGATCCCCGCATGTTTTGAAAACCGTATTTACTAAATATTGTTCTAAAAATTAACATCAAAACCACATTTATCAAAAATTTAAGGTTAATTTAAAATTCACATTCAGTAACTACGGTTTTAATGTTAATTTTTCAAAATAACTGTTGTTAAATACAGTTTTAAAGTTAATTTTAAAACTGTATTTGGTGGATGTGATTTTCAAAATATATGTGTGCAAAGACTAGTTTGATAATTATTTTTGAAAATAAGTTTACATGTAATTTTTATTAAATATATGAATTATTTTGATATTAAACTTGAATAAGGGCATAAATTCCCCTTACTTATAGTCATATATCCAATTTTGTCCCTAAGTTTTTTTTTTGAGACCCATAAGTACCTCATTTTAATGTTATAGTTTATTCATGTCCTTGTTGTCATGAGCATGTACAGATAAACAAATAAGGCTATCAAGCCTTGGCACTTCATGTCCCATGACGTTTCATAGTAATTTGTCTATCTATGCAAGTTTTTGATCGCATGAACATGAATGACCCTCACTAAACCATAGACATTAAAACATCGAAAGAAAGAAATCACGCCACTTTTTATATTCAATAAATTTAAAGCCAAAATAATTCATTTTTTTAAATATACATATAAACTTATTTACAAAATATTCTGAAACTAATTTTTTTATTTTTTTTTAAGAGCCGTATTCACTCACTAATTTTTTTAATGAGAACTCACCTCTATCTAACTCCGTTAAAGAGCCTCTTTTATTCCTTTCCTGAACAATTGCAGTGCCTGGTAGGATATTAGCCTCTTCTTCTCTCCTTTTTTAATGGTGCCTCCATCTCATATTCTTCCCGCACAGCCTCTTCTTCTTCCTCAATCCTCCCCAAGTTGCAGCGTCTCTTCTTCCTCTTCCTCTCCTCTCAAGTTGCAATATCTTTTTCGTTTCTTCCTTTTCCTCTTCCTCGGCTCTGTACGTGACATAGGGGATCGCGAATCTTCCCTACGTCGTGGAACAGCTCTCCAAATCACTCAACTCCGTCGCCGGAGGGGATGTCCTCACCTGGCTCAGCGCTGCGATGACGAACCAGGACACGTGTACAGATGGTGGAGAAGCTCCGGGATGACCTATCAGAGTTGGTGAGCAACTGTCTCGCCAGGTGCCGATCCAGAACCGGAAGGAGGAGGAGGCTCATGGAGGAGAACTCCGTCTTCAGCGATTCAAGGATGTTTACAGGGTTTCCGAAATGGCTGTCTCGGAGGGAGAGATCCTTACTCTGATGCCGGTTTCCTGCCTGGAGGCCGATATAATCGTTTCTCAAGATGGAAGCGACATACAAGACGATTAGAGCTCGCCGGACCATTATCTACGTGAAGAGGCCGGAAGGTAAAAATGTTATTTATTTTACGATAACCCTATTCCTAACTTTCTCATGAATTTTCAAAAATATTTATTTATTTTGGAGTAAAAAAACTGGATTTTTAGATAGCAAGAATCAGCTTCAATGTCATATATATATATATATATATATATTAAAAATAGTTTCTATTTTTAAAACCAAAAAACTATTCTAATTAGCATTAAATGAAGGATTCAAGTGATCTTTATTTCTAAGTTTCTTATTTTAAAAATAGGATTATTAAGTGATTGTTTATTTTTCCTTTTTGACCTTTTTAAATTTATTTCAAGTGGAGAGTGCAATGGTATGGGAGGAGTCGGAAAAAGAGTGCTTCTTGTTGCTCAATGCATTATTTTTGATCCAGGGCCTCTTTTTATTTTTGTCTTGTTTAGTTAATCCTAATTCACAAACATATACATTTAAAGTTTGACTATGAGTGTTAAAACTCAGTCTTATTTGTCTCATTATTGTACTTTTAACTTACTAAATATTTTTCATCAACTGTAATTTATATCATTTGTACGTTGACATCTTCTGTAATCATATTATATTTTCTTTAAGTCGTCCATCTTCTGCTTTTGTTTGTAATCAAGAAGGTAATAATTAATTAGGTTGCTCTTTTAACTGTAGCGACATGATACTTATATGGTTAAGGGCTACATTTGTTAGTGGTTTCTTTAGATATCATACATAAATGCTTGACCCCCTTATTCGTGTTGAAAAATATGTATTCTACTTATTGAAGCCGTATTGGACAGGAAGAGGTAGAATCAAGTTCAAGGTAATTAATTTTAAAATTTTAATATGGTGCTCATGAGTTTTCTTGTTGGCTGATATATATGACTTTGATCTATCTTTATGTTTCTTCATTTAGAGTTTGGCCTTTTTGGTTGCTAAGGCCTTGTTCCATTTATGGAGGACGTCATCTCGGATGATGATGATGTCCTTGAAGAGAGGAAAACATAATAAAAAGGAACAAAGAAGAAGGTCTAGTGGATCCAATTGGATCCAAATAATGCCGATTTAGACATGCGGTCTTGCAAAGAGCCTGGCAGGACAAATCTAGTTGTTGTAAATGCAAAAAAAGACTTCGCATGCAGGTACTATTAAGGTGTTCTTGACCTTAATTTACACAGGTGACCAGTGTACTATTTCTCACCAATCACTAGTTTTATATTTTAATTTGTTTTGCATGTGTCAATGTTGTAACTTTTAACCACCACATGTTTGCAAAGGGATTATGGGTGAACTTTTGAAAGAATAAATTATTTTGTCTGTTGGACCCAATGGATATAGAAAAATTATTGTAATTGATTGCTTTATTGTGATTACCCTTATCACCGGGGGTGATGGTAATGTTCAAGTTCATTGATATAAATTTTCTTCCATGAATTTAAAGGGAATTTACTTGAGCTAAATCATAAATTGTTATTGTCGATGGCTTTATATATGGGGATTCAATTTGAAGCTTTATAGAAATGTTTTTTTTTCCTTCAATTTCATCTTTATTCAAGTAAATCTAGTTTTCAAGAAGACCAAACTTCATTGTTTTTTCATGGTCAGATATTCTCTGGATGATTTGTCTGGTCAAGTTCATCTAGAGCTATTCTTCGATATTAAAAGTCTTCCCTATATTTCATTCTTTGAAGACTAGGTGTTTGTCCAATTACAAGTTTTTACACCAATATATATATATATATATATGTGTGTGTGTGTGTGTGTGTGTGTGTGTGTGTGTGTGTGTTTGCTTTACCCTTGATGAACTCATGTCAATAGAAGATCTTTCATGTATTCTTATTTCCTAGATCGAATGGTTCTATTTACGTGAGAGGTTGCTCCATAAATCATTGGTTGTTGTGACACTCACCCAGCGAGCAAAAATAAAACGGGAAGTTACATTGGAGAAATGAAATGTTGTCTTGAACTATTGTCATAGCACTAATTGGTGATCAAAAGTTGGTCATTTTTGGATGAACCCGATTAGTAACCAAAATAAAAACTTCTCACTTTTGCAAGTTTCTTAATTTAATGTATTTGTTTCTTATGAAATTCCTTTTGATTTGTAGACAGAAGCGGTTTGGATCAGATAATAGTGGCGTGTGTAGGAAACAATGGGGAAACCAAAAAAGGGCGTGCGCTTGTCTTAAAGACACACTCAATAGAAGAAGCAAACACATTGGTGATCATATTAGTTCGTGGCAAAAGAGGTAGACTTTGTTTTCATTGGGACCCTGATTAGGTTAGGGTGTGTTTTAGTATAGCATAGAAATATCAACGAGGGCTTGCAACTCTTGAAGGAAACTTTCTCAGACTCATGCTAAAATGAGCTGAAGAGATTCATGTAGTTGAAGAAGGTGGACTAGAGCTACTTGAATGATTTAATGCAAAGTGAATAGATATAAAAAACATGACAATGTAATGTAATTAAGTCCATGATGTACTTTGTTCACGACTAAAATAATGAAATGCGAGTTAGAAAATAGAATAGCTCCTTCTGATGTTGAAAGGTTACAGTTTGGTAATTGGCCATCAGATTAGAGCTTAGGACAACATCGAAAGAGACTAATGCCCAAATGGAATAATAATATGAAAACTTTACATAAATGGGAAGCCAAACATAATCCTAAATTAATGAATGAAATCAAACAAAACAAACTCTTCACAAGGCTCTTGACACAATGCACACCTTTAATTGTTTTACTCCTTTCTTTGGAGGAATTTTAAGTGGCCTGAGAATCTCCTCACTTTGGAGAGGTTTTCCATGGTAAAATCATTGATATTCTTATATTTGTTGTTTGGATGGTATTGTTCTACTTGAATGATTCCTATTAGGTTCTCAATATAGGGGATTAAAACATGTAGTCGTTCTTGGTAAATTTTATCCCATCACAAAGAGCATCTTATAGCTGAGAACTAGCTTAATTCCTCCTTTATTCTTAAAACAACATTTTCACCTGCCAAACACAATTGCATGCCACTCCATTTTCAAAAAAAAAAAAAATGAAAAAAGCCAGAGTAACTCTTATCTTTTTTGCCACCTAAGTACAATTAAAGAAAGAGAAAAAAAAAATAGAGTAAAATTACATCCTTTTTCCTTGAGATAGTTCAATATAGCTGCAAAGCATTCTCCTGCAAAATATCCACAAATCAATCATCAACTAATAGCCCTTCTTGCCATGTTTATGATGGAAAATGATTTTGATACACCCTGCAATTCCATTTCTAAGGCCAATATCAAATGAGAATTCATTTTGAAAATTTGATTAGAGATTTGACATATAGTAACAATATGACCTTTAAATATTCCAAATATGCTTTCTCATTCATATATATATATATATATATCTCTCTCTTGAATATCTTTGAAAGACCAGGAAAACCACAGAAATCAATCCTTGCTTCACAAAAATGATTTTATTGGTAAAGAATTATGAGGTAACACTTTAAAAGGACAAAAGTAAAAGAAATTACAAATCTAACCCTTTTCTTAAAACCTAAGAAGAAAGAATATTTTTATATCATTTTGATAAATTTACTCCTTTAACCATCTTATAAACTTGAACTTAACCCTTTAAGTTTGTTCAAATATAACTTAACGATGGTTTAATCCAAACTAAATAGTTGGCCAAATACATTATAAATCTAAATTCAACCATTTTCAAGTTTTTCAATATAACTTAACAATGGTTAAATCTAATATATATAAAAGTTGTGTTAGAAACCTGAACTTGATACCTTTCAAGTTTGTTCAAATGTTCAAACTTATCGGTGTTAAGTGGAGTATGTATAAAAAATGGTTAAATTTGTAATATTTTTTGGGTTTTAAAAAGTGAGGTAATTTTGTATAAAATGAGGATTTTTAAGGTTATAAAATAAGGAATGAATTTACATGATAAATTTAATTTTTATCCTTCAAACCAATTCCTCAAAATTTTATACATATATATATTTGGTGAATGATTTTTCACAAAATGCCTCAAAAAAGAATATCTTCTGAAGAATTTTAGAATGAATGATGACTTCTTGGATGAGCATTAATTTGACTTTATTGCATGGAAAAGAGAAAATCCTTTATGTTAAACCAATCTCAAACGATCGTCAAAATTTTACGGCATTAAAGCTAAATTGGCTCAAAAGATTCTTTGAATTTGGTTAAATTTTGGACTAAGCAAACTCCGACGGTGGCATCCCCAAATTCTATCTATCCTAAATCTATTCAATTTTACCATTTATAATAACAGCCAATTACGTGAAATATGCGAATTCGTTCGTTTATATCACTTCTTCTCAGAATTGATTTAAAAGATAAATAAATATTTGGTAAAATTTAAAATAAATATAAAGATACAATTAAAATCTTTTTTATATGTTTATATTTTATAAATATAAATATGATTTTATTTAATATTTAATATTTAGCATTATTTAAATAATCTATATTTATATTTAACATTATTTAAATAATAATAAAAATTTAATGAAGAGATATATATTTATATTTTATATTGTTCATAAAATATGATTTATATATTTGTTTTTTATTATGATTTTATTTATAATTTTATCAATTGAAAAAAAAATAAAAGTTACTAAAAGAAAAGTTTAGATAGAATTATTTATATTTTATGCATTATTATGATTTTATTTATAATTTTATCAATTGGAAAAAAATTAAAAGTTGCTAAGAAAAGTTTGGTAAAATTATTTATAGGGTAGAAATATGGAAAAAAATTGGGTTTGGAGGGTTTAAAAATATAAAAGCGTCTTATTGGCCAAAAGCAACGTGGTTCCGGCATTAACTTAGATGCATGGCGCCGTTTCGATCAATATTAAGCGGCGCCGTTTTGATGCGGATGTTCAAAAGCAGCGTCGTTTTGATCCTAGGCTGCTTTTGGCGCCGTTTTGGCCCTTGCACAGCCAGCGGCGCCGTTTTGTCCACGCATCAAAACAATGAAACAAATTGCTCCTTGTTAGAGGCGAGATCTAGGAACAAAAAAAAAAAAGTGCGAGGAGGAGGGAGGGAGGAAGAAAGAGACGATTCGCCATGGGAGACGCCCTTTTTGGTGCGGTCAGCTTCCAACACCGCGAGGATCTTCGAGGCTTCAAGTAGCTTCTTGAGTCTGGTTTGGAATTTCTTCATCCAGGAAAACATTGGGATTTCTTTGAATCTGGTTTGGTGTATTCTTCGGATCAGGTTTTATCTTGCTCTTTTTTTTTCAAATCAAACACTGCGTTTTTCTTTGACAGAAAGCGGTTTTGGGGTTCTTTCAATCTGGGTATTTGTTGTGACCACGAGCCCCGTTTTTAAGCTGTTTTTTAACCTTGCTTTGTGTGGAAGTCACATTGTATTGAGAAAGATTTTCCCCGGACCTCAACGGTCGCGAAGCTCCACCAGCGGTTATTTTTCATTTTGCATCTTGAGGATTATTTGGGTTTTTGTGATTTGTTTTGTATTTGAACAATGAGCGGTTTCGACCATTTTTGTCGAATATAAGCGATCGCGTTACTTGAAGCCAATTTTGGTGATAAAATAACTCCATTCTTTGGAACTTGTTTTTGAGCGACCAAAAATGGCTTTGGCTCCCCATTTTGGAGAATTTAGCGTAACTATGCTCTTTAATAAGAAATTGATTGTGAATTGTCACTCATTTACTTCTTTTTTTTACTGTATGGTAATTAATGAATTTGACTTTATTGCATGGAAAGAGAGAGAATCCGCTATATATTAATGGGGTGAATGTGGATCGTCACTCTCATTTACTTCTTTTTTACTGTATGCTAATTAATGGACGGCAAGAAAAAAGGACACAATATTTGTGCGGGTGATTCCCTCTTACATGTTGTGATTTCATGAAAGTTTGATTGGTATTAAAAGGTAATAGAAACACTTTCTTTAAAAAATATAATTTTGAGAACAGGAATACTTTATATGTAAAATTGTAATATTTGGTTGGGCATTTTCTGGTTTCTTCCAAAAAGAAAAGTAAAGGGAATTTTAGGAAAGACGAAAACAAATTCGATCCTTAGGGTTTTTGCAATTTTGGCCCTTGTCCTTAATGGGACCAGGCTATGGGAATACTCTATTCAGGTCTTTGACCCTGATTATTGTAATAAGATTTTTAGTAAGGTAAAGTGATTCAGGTATTGTTTTTTGTCCCGTCTTGTTAAAAAACAATGTTAAAATAATTTTATCTTATTTTATGTTTTAATATATAATACTAATAATAATAAATTATTCTTTCAAAAAAAAATAATAAATAAATTATAAAAATCTAATATAATAAAAATAAAGTTAAATAGGATAGGTGAGAAATAATTTAAATCATTGTTTCAAAAGGCTAGTTTTCCGTTTGATTCATAAATCAACCCGGACTATTAATTGTTAACTAAATATCAATCCAGCAATAACATATAAAATGATGTAGATGGCAGATGCAGTGAGGATGATGGGTAGGCTGACAAAAGATCAATAGAGAAAAAGAAGGCTGTATACGTGTGGAGCAGTAGCAGCAGAGTGTGGAGCGACAACGGGTTGTGGTGTGGAAGCGGCCGAGCGGTGTTACAGTAGCGCGCACATGAGCAATAGCCCCGAAGATGCAATGATCTAAGAACCATGTCGAGGAGGCCCGAGGTGTGTATAACACTTGTCCTTATGTTCGTCACGATCAAGGAAGGTTGTGACATGGTTCTGGCCGGTTGAAGAATCACGGCGAAATTACCCCACGCGCAGTATGGAGTTGGCTGCGTAGTCTTATGCCGAAGATTTGGCGCCACTACTTATGAGTAAGCGATTCGAGTGTTTTCAAACCCGCAAAAGTAAATACATCTTCACGCAGCGAGACCTCAACATGAGGCAACGTAGGTGGATGGATTTTTTTGGAAGATTATGACTTCACTTTGCATTACCATCCCGGTAAGGCAAATGTGGTGGTTGATGCACGCTGTGAAAGTCTGAAGTCTTGGCTAGTATAGCTTCGGTAAAGCGGATGCTTAAAGAACTTAAGTGGGGCGGAGTTCGATTTGCCGATGCGATGGCGACTTCAGGGGTACCTTAGGAAGTAATGATGATGCGTTGTCTCTTGAGCAAAGTGATGAGTCCGTGTGCGGAGCGAGAACTAGTATCCATCGGGGTCGAGTATAGTCGAATGCAACGAGGACGAAGGCCCCAGGTCATCCACACATATGGTAGTCTTCGATTATAGGGGACGAGTTGTTTGTCCCCCAGTGAAAGCGGATTTGAGGAGGAGATCCTCGGGGGGAGTTCCATTTGCTCGATTCATTGTGTATCGGTGGCGCGAAGATGTATCATGACCTTAAGTAGCGATGATGCTGGAGGCGGGATGAAGGCGTGTCGGGATTTGTCCGACCAAATTCTCACGTGCGGCGAGGTTGGGGCGAGGCGCTAGGAGGCGGCGAGAATTTACTCCACGGCCATTGAGAGAGAGATGAGTGGAGTGGAAGTAGGAGCACATCACGATGGACTTAAGTGACTCACTTACCACGGACATCGCGGAAGCATGATGGCGATATGGGTTACAACTCGGGCCGACTCACAGTCGGCGCATTTCCAGCCGTCGCGGATGGCGGCCCGGCGCGAGTGCAGAGGTTGTATATCCCGGGAGATGAATGCACGGTTGCATGGAGTTCCAGTCTCCATAGTATCAGATAGGGATCCTCGGTTTACGGCTAAGTTCTGGAAGAGTTTCCAGAAGGGCATAGGGACACAGCTTTCGATGAGTACCGCTTTTCATCCTCAGACGGATGGTGTCAGGCGAATTGACCGATTTTAGAGGAGCGTGCTGCGGCGTCGTCTTAGATCTCAAGGGTAGTTGGGAGGAGCACTTGCCCTTGGTAGAGTTACCGCCTATATGCCGATTGCTCAGGCGAAGTATTCGAGATGGCGCCCTATGGGGCTCTCTCACAGAAGCATCGATCATAGATATGTTGGACGGAGGTGGGAGAGCTCCGTCAACTGATCGAATTTGATTGAGACACCTCGGACAAGGTGGGTATGATGGGGCGTCTCACTTGCGCCCGGGCCTGGCTGAAGAGTTGCGTTGATGTCACAGCGACGACCTCCTAGAGTTCAGGCGGGGTGATCCATAATCTTCTTGAATTGATGCTAAAGAGGAGTGATCGGGATTGAAGCGGAAATAGAAATTGCACATCATAAGGTATTGGACCGCCGGTGCTAGAGAGGGTGGCGCGATTCGCGTGTCGGTTAGCGTTGCGTAAGTTTGTCGATGTTTATGGGGTGTTTTGCGTCTGTAGCCGGAAATGCATCAATCAACTCATATAGTGGATTGAGAGAAGCTTTGTTGTTGATGTGGATGAGACGCCCGAGGAGGGACGGTGCGTATCATGGATAGCCCAGGAAACAAGTTTTGCGTGGCAAGACGTGAGGCCCAAGGTTTTGTGGCAGCAGGGAGTCGAGGAGAGGCGGGCATCTGGGAGCGAGGACACCATCGCGCGCAGCTATCCCTTCTTGTTCGACCAGGGAAGGTGCACTTTCTAGTCATTAATGTTTTAAATGACTATCATATGCATGTGTTTGATTGTGTGTGTATGTGTGTGTGAATTTAGAGGCAGGAGATTCTTTTAAGAAAGAGGAGAGAGTGTAAAACCTGTGAAAATTTTAAATTTAAATTTTTCGAGGAAAAAGAGACAAAATGGTAATTTCTGAGAAATAGTGCAGAGAAAGAGATTTAGAGTTTTCTGAATCTCGGATGACAAAATGGATTGCACCGTTGGAATCGTCTCGTGAAAATTAGCTACCCAGTCGAATTTCGTTGAATTTTGATATAGTCGGAATTTCACGTATTTTGAGGAAACGAGTGTCGGGCGACACATGACGAGCCATGTGGATGACACATGGCGAACCATGTGGTGACACATGGCAAGCCATGTGAGTGACACATGGCAAGCCACTCTGTCTGAGTACATGGCAAACCGTATTGTCCAGCATGCATGGCTCTTTGCCATACCTATAAGAGGGTTCAAATGGGAATTTGTTCTCCTGACCCGAGAGGCGTGAAGCGGTCAGGTGGGGCCGACAAGGAGAGGAAGGAGGAGGAAGGGAAAGAGGAAGGGAGGAGAGAGAGGAGAGAAGGAGGAAAGGAGGAAGAAAGGGAGAGAGAAAGGAAAGAGAAAACGAGAGAGGAAGGAAAGAGAAGGGGAGGAAGGGAAAAAGAAAGGAGAAAGGAAGAGTGTTTGCGTGAGTGAGCGGACCGGACGATAAAGAGGCAGGAGCTAGCATTTCTGAGGTGGGTTCATCTCCTCTTCTGATTATTTTACCTTTAAAGGGCAGTGTAATGGCCTACAGGTTCGTCAGTTCCGGCGGCCCAAATATTGTGGTTTGTTTGTGATTGTGTGATGGTCAAGACCAGTTTCACGAGGTTCGGGGACTGTCAGAGACCAGGCTGCTGTGGGATGTGAAATCGGCGAGAATGGAAAAGCGGGGTGTGCCCAAATTTCCGCACACCGCTTGTGGGTCGACAGCGTCAACTTTAGATGGCCATGCTGCGTCCATTTCCGATCGTAGCGTTCTTTGTTTCTATGACTTCGTTAGGTCTAAATTTAATAAAATAAAGTTCTCATCCAAAATGTAGGCTGAACATTGGGCTGGGTCATGGGCGAGTTCGAGGAATGGTCAGTTCTGGTTTTGAACCACATTTCGGAACAGTTTGTAACAATCACTTGCAGGAACGCATATGGCTGAGAAGCGAGAATTATTATTGTTGGATGTTTGTGTAGGTATTTACAAAACTGGATTTTACGGACTAAAATCCCAGATTATTTCGAGGCAAACATGACCAGGATTTATGGTAGAATGACTAATGTGTGTTATTGCCATAAATTCAATGACCTCTTTGAAAATGTGAAATTATGTGATATATGTGTGATAAAGATGGAAATAATTATATGCATTGGGTTGTATAGTGACATACTATGTCTCGACCGGAATATGACTTATGGCATTGCCTAAGTAATAGTTGGAATTATTTTAATACATGCTTTGAATGATGTGTTGACATAGATAGGCTGAATGATAGAAAAAAATGGCTGGTGCATGCTTATGTGATTATCTTGATTTGAATATGTGGAATATTAACATGGCGCATGTATGTTAAATTTATGAAATGTTGTGTGCATTAGACATAGTGTTCATAGCACACACATGAGTGTCTGAGTGTAGAATGTCCATGTAGGAGTGCTTCATACATTGGTCATGGGTTTGATCACGATGGCTTTAAATTGCATTGCATTGGTGTCGCGATAACATCACATTACATGAGAGTGTGTGCATGAGTGCGATTTGGCAGCTGCGTGAGGTGACTGAGATAAATTGTGGGCTTGGGAATGGGACGAAGTCGGTGAGTTCAAGTGTTAGCAAAATGGAAAATGATGTGTCGAGGCGTAGCAAGTAGGGGATAGATACTTTACCCCACTCGGGTGAAAAGCTGAAAGCACAGTTAGGCAGTATCCACGGTGAAAGCCGAAAAGTAATAGGAGGTGTAAGGGCCGCGGTGAGACCTCGAAAAGTTCTATTGCCCAAAAAGACACGAAACAATTATATAAATATCCCACATAGACCTTCTGGTTGGCGAGATGGTAGTATTCGGGACTATTTCGGTATTTGGTTTCCCATTGGCACTTGCATTGGGTGGTGGGTCGGAGGAGGTTGACGATACGTGTGCTGTAAGTGTCGTCTCATGCATGCATGTAGTTTTTCCCATGATAATACAACATGTATACGGATTAGTTGTTGGTTTGACATGGAAATGATAATTTGCGTGCTCTGCTTTAGGTGGGAAGTAGCCTTGGATTATCTCTCTTGGTGTTAGCTCACCACAGGTCGTGGGACCCCCTTTTTCGATGCCGGGACAGTGCAGACGGGCGAGCTCCTTAGAGGCGGGATTATGAAACGGGCGGATGTGGCCTTGATTCTTGTTTTGTGTATATATTGAGCGAAGCCCCAGTTTTAATGTATGTTTTGTATTAAGTGATGTTAACTCTTATATCTATAGAAATGTATGGTCTTGTAACCATATGGACGGAGTATGGATAGGCCCTATTGGGTCGTTTCGCTCATGTATGGGTCTCATGATATGAGACACACGGAGTTCCATGAGGTTGAAGGTGGTGAGCTGGGACCCCGGGTTTTGGGGTGTCACGTGAGGAGGAAGGCGAGAGGAGTGCGGATCGGGAACTGACAATGAGGAGCGAGTGCGTAGTGAGAGGAAAAATAGGATGAAGAATATCGCTTTTCAAAGTTTAGTCCATTTGATTTTATAGGCAACAGTAATTTTGATCGTAGCACTTAATAAAATTAAATGGTATTATAGCATATTTAATTAATAAACTGCTTTGAATTCAAAACACAAAAATGTATTCTATAGAGTTAATAAAATAATTCTATTATAACGTAATAAAAACGGATTCTCGACTTTGAATTCAAAATACAAAAACGATTGTTTTATATTTAAGCATGATATTTTATTACTTTGATTCAAAGAAAACCTTTTTGGTATTTATTAAGTTATTTTATGACTTCAAACCGATTTGATTTTAAAGGTTCAAACTCAAAGCTTTACAAATTAAATTAATTCGAGCAAAACCGAATGTGTCCCCCATTGTACACTTGAGGGAGGCAACCACCGATTTGTCGGACTTGCCGCCCATTCAGCACGCCGAGGCCTCCCATTTTCTAATCTACGATAGTTCCTTACAAACGGGTTTTAATATATAAACTCAAAAAAAATCTTTGTCTTTGTTCCATGACACAATCTTTGTTTTTGTTTTTATTGAAACCCATTGTTTACAAATATACTGACCTATTGAGAACCACGTGATCTCCCGATTTGGTTGAATCGCCGATTGTAATTGAATCGAACGGTTCATTATCTCACAATTGATTTTCCATCGGCCGACTACCACATTTCGGGGCAAGGAGATAACTCAGGAATGACTGGTTTTCGAGTTTAATATATAAACTCAAAAAAAACCTTGTCTTTGTTCCATGTGGGACACAACTTTTTGTTTTTGTTTTTATTGAAAAAACCCATTGTTTACAACATAATTGACCTATTGGAGAACCACGTGAATCTCCCGATTTTGGTTGAATCGCTCGATTGTAATTGAATCGAACGGTTCACATCTCACAATTGATTTTCCATCGACTGGCTACCACATTTGAAGTATAGTAACTTGTGGAACAATTGGTTTCAACTCTTTGATGGGGGGTAAAACTCCATTTGCTTAAAAATCTTACAAAAAAATATATACATATTCCTTTTTCAATATAAACATGAATATAGATATAAATAATATAAATATAATGTTATGTATTTCATTTTCAATAAATTTTAATATTTAAATATTATGCATACATTATGTTTCATGTTAAAATATTAATACAATTATAAAAATAATAATGAATAACATTGTAAATATTAAATTATATATTTTTATATTTTAAAATAAATTATATATTTATAATATCATCGGGTTCAATCGTAATTCGACTATCGCTTAGGACATGAAGGGATAAATTTTTTCAATTCAATAAGGGATTAGATTTTTAAAAATTGATTTAAATTTACCTGTTGATCTTATATTTTCATACACTTGAAGCGAGGCCAGTAAATGGTGTGGGTCCCAATCTTTCTCTTTATAATTATTTTCATTTTTAATTCTTTCTTAAGATGATTTTTCGAGGTTTATAAGGGTTTGTAACTTGCAACCAAAATAACTGGATAAGTTTAGTTGGTGAATACCAATATATTATTTTTTTATTTATTGCTTGCAAGAGAAAGGGATTGTTTCGGCCATGTCACGAGTTGCTTATGGAAAGGAAAATCATATTATAGTGTATTAATTTATTCTATTTAAAAAAGAGTTTATAAATAATAGAAACCAAAGGTAAGGTAATTCATTTAAAAAATAATTCCGATGAGAAGCACATCTTTGTCTTAAAATGCCCGTTTTGTCAATTGATCCATGAATAGGGGTGCTAATGATGCGAGTCGAGTTCGAGTTCAACTGAGTTCGAGTCGAGTAGTTAACATCTCGAGTCGAGCTCGAGCTCGAGTCGAGCTTGACTCGAGTCGTTAACATTTCGAGTCGAGCTCGAGCTCGAGTCGAGCTTACTGGAGTCGAGTTCGAGTAGCTCGCGAGTTGTCTCGTTTCATTAGCACCTCTAATTATTATATATCCAATTTTAGAGAACTGTATGGAATATATATATATATATATATATATATATATATATATATATATATATATATATATATATATATATATTTATCACTTTATAATACTAATTTATAGAATAATATCCTATTCTTACATCTTTTCTTTAAAGAAAATTAATTATTTTAAAATAAATATATTTATAACTAAATATATAATAAAATGTATGATTGTTTAAGAATAAAAAAATAGAGATATATTATTTATGACATCCCCTGTAATAAAGATATCAAATTTAAAAAAAGAAAAACTTTTAAAATTTTATATACAAAATATTTTCAGTTTCTCGCGAAGAGTTTAGTTACGAGTTGCTCGACTCGACTCTCAAGTACGAGTTTCCAGTTCGAGCTCGAGTCGAAGCCTACCTAGTCGAGTTTTGACCGAGTTTTGACCGAGTCGAAGTTCGAGTAGCCGCGAGCTTATCTCGCCTCATTAAAGACTCTATCCACGAATACAAATGACGCTTTAGAGTGGATGATGGATGTTGGAACTTGGATCACTCCTAAACAGTTAGGATGGGGAATCCAAATGACAGTCTGATAATCTTCCTTCCACTACTATGGTCAAACAACTGTCGGTTTGTGAATGATGGGTATTTTTGGCATTTTTACAAAGAAATTAGTACTCTAAAATGATGAAGGGATGCTTTGGGAATTTGGGTGCCAATTTCATTAATGATCTCAGGTTCAAAAATCTGGTGGGGTTTTCAATCAATTGACAAACAGCATTTTAGAAAGAAATGTCTCCCCACAAGGTGACACCTATTAGAATTATTTTTAAATTAGTTAACCTACTCTTGGCTCTCAACCTTTATAAACTATTTTTTAAATAGGATCAAATTATTACACCATAACATACTCTAAGTTAGAATTTATTAGAAAGTAATATTTAGGGCTGCAACTTGGGCGGGTTAACCCAACCCTATGTTTGGACACCACTTTTTTGTGATTTGGGTTGAGCTTAGGTTCAATTTATCAAACCTAATTTAAATTGGATCTCTGCTTAGTCCAATGGTCGTAACTGCACTCCAACCCTAACCTAGATATATATATATATATATATATATATATATATATATATATACAATGCGAAACCTTCTCATCGAGAGTCACACCTAAAATCGTATAACAATAATAAGACTAAAGAATATATGATACTTAAGCTAAAATCAATCTACATCAATAGGATTTCAGCTAAAATCAATCTCATAGATGGCAAAACCCCATTTTGTGTGATGCCCCAAACCTGGGGGTCCATTGACTACCCGTCAACCCGCGGAATACAAGTGGATGTCGGGTTACCCGACGCCACTTCAGAAAATTAGGCAGAGTCTCCTTTGTACGGGGAGCTCTACCCAAATACATCACCTGCATGAAACCTCGTCCAAAGGGAAATTCAATATGATTCCAACATGAGTAAACGCTACTGCCCCATAAATAATAATACCAATATACATACCAATCACGAGTCCAACTATATATCCAATAGTTATAAGAGAGGTAATCAATTCTCCTTTATACAACACATATTAAAATTCTAACATTCTAATACATGTATACACCACAAGTCCAAAGCCACAATCCGGCTTTTCTTCTAATCCAAACTTCTCTGTGATCTAGCCGCCTTTCTCGCACGCCCCGGCACTGCAAAAGGGGGGTCCCATCGACGTGGTGAGCTAAAGCTCGCAGGGAGAATCGCCCAAGTGGGCTACTCACCACCTAAGTGCAAAGGGCAATGTTCCAAAAGTAAACACACATTCAAGCAAATGCATGATCCTACTTGAATGTCTGCTACGATCAACTCGCATCCCGAGTTCTCACCGACTCTCTCACACTCGCCTAAGCCTTGTATGAGAATTATTGTTTTATTAGTGGACAACCCTCCGATGTACATATATCAATTGGGCCGCTCCGACGATTGATATATTAATTGTTTGTGGACTACCCTCCTATGAATATCAATTGGGCCGCTCCGACGATTGATATTTTTAGTTTGTGGACTACCCTCCGATGATTAACATTTTTAGACTAATTCTCCGAACTGCCTTCTAGATTCTATACCATGCACTAACTCCTATAGTCCTAGGATGTTCCAAAGGCATATGGAATGCATGTATGCCAATTCCAATACAGCCTAATCTGATTACGCAAATATATAAACATGAATATACTCAAGATAAAAATTAAATCACACAAATGTTATGTAATTATCATTTCAAACATCAAAATTAGTCACTTTGGCTATCAGCCCAAACACAATTCGATTCGAATTACTTAACCAAACATACATTTTCGTGTCACTATTCCTAGGAATAGTAAACCCCAGGGCTTAATTGCTCCAACACTCAAATAACTCATGATTCACGTAGTGAACCCGCATTTCACGGCCACTTCCGGCCTCAATTCCAATCCATACACGATTATCACCAAAATACACAAATTTCACACCACATCAGCCGTGGAGCAGTCACGGGCTGCTCCATTTGGTTTCAAAATTTTATATTAATTCGGTCCCAAGGTTTGGGACCGATCAAACGGCCCCTAATGGCCTCAATCGACTCAAACATCGACAAAACACTTAAAATAGGAATAAAACCCAAGTAGGGAGAAAATCCTACCTCTTGAGTTTGTCAAAACTCACAAAATCGAGTCCACGCCGTAGCTCGCCCCCGCGTAGAACGTTTTTCCTTCTCGTCCCGAAGACCACCGACGGTTGGATCTTCCGATATTCTAGAGAGAAGCACTCTCTCTCTCTAAAAGCTCTCAAAATCGAAGCTACTGCATCAAAAAATGAATTTCACGTTTTTGGCTTGTGTCTTAAGGAGGGAGACGACACTATTGACAATTTTGTGATCTAGTGACTTAAAATCAAATTCCAATAATGACCATTATGTCCCCTTTTACGATTTGAGGTATTCTGCACTACCTCTGGCTGTCCATTCTCATCATTTCACTCATACCACTTATGGTACATGAGTACATGCTATATGTGCCTTTCGCTGCATCGAAAACGCTTTACGGCACTGCGATGCCTCGAAAAACGTCGACTCCAACCGGCTCCTCGAAAATTATGAAATTTTTCGTGCTAACTAGATTTCGCGAGACGATCCCAACGGTACAATCCGTTTCATCATCCGAGATCTAGAGAATTAATTACGGATTTTTAACCGAAATTACCATTTTGTAATCAAAATTACGATTTTGCCATTTTTTCCGAAAATTGGAATTTCTTGCCCACTCTCCTCTTAAAAGGAATTTCATCCCGAAATTCAGGACAATCACAATCACGCACATGCATATGCAACGCGCACTCTACCATGCATGTAAACAGTCATTTAAATTTTAAACGACTAAACCACGTACCTTTATCCCTAAACAAGAAGGGATAGGTGGCCCGCATCGTGTCCTCGCGCTCCCACGTGAACTCCTCCACTCCATAGTGTCTCCATAGTACCTTCACTAGCCTCATGGTCTTGCGTCGCAAAACCTGATCACGGCTATCCAAAATGCACGCTGGTCCTCCTCGTCCCACCGGTCAACTTTCAATCTATCCTCAATCCAATTACATGAGCCGGATCTCGAGTATACTTCCGTAGCATGGAGACATGAAACACCGCGGAACACCGACATGTTGGGCGTAGCTTCAACCGGTACGCTAACGTGTGCCTATCCTTCAGTATCTCGAAGGCCCAATAAACTCGGCGATAGCTTCTCGCGCTTGCTGGGAACCGATCACTCCCCTCTTAGGCATCACCTTCAAGAAGACGTAATCACCAACCTCGAACTCTAAGGGTCGACGTCGCACATCAGCATAACTCTTCTGCTGGCTCTGAGCCGTGAGAAAACGCCGTCGTATCAAACTCACCTTCTCGGAGGTGTCTCTAATCAGATCGACTAGCGACGGAGCCCTCCCACCCTCGGTCCAACACACTGGTGACCACATGGCCTCCCCATCACTGCCCCATACTATGTTATCATACTCGCCGACAACTCATTGTTAGAAGTGACTGTAAGGGGCAATAAATCCTCTAACACCCTTATGGGATCTATAAATACATGCCCGTAGCATGTCCTCTAACACCCGTGATAATCCATACACACGTAACCCCCACAACCCTTGCTGTGTATACACTCTGTCACAATCACCGACAATCCAAATGGACCGTCAACCTAGTCCGGCGGCCTACGAATGACATCCATATACCCGAGCCCTCATTGCTCACCAACACCCAATTCAATCTTTCAATGGGGTATCCAAAACTCGAGTCACTCTCAGACTTATCACTCAACTCTGTTACATTTGGATACTCTGACCGTGTTTTCACTGGCAACATAATTCTTCTACTTTACACTCAAGCCTGCTATATCTCACACGTAAATTCTGTGATATCTTCCAGTCTCTGTTAGAATCCTAACCTGTGATTCTCTACCTTAGGTGTATAAACCACTCTCTTCTTTGTTTGGCCCAACACCTAATTACTCTTCTTCATTTCCTCGAATCGAACTACGAGTCTTCATCGATCGAATCCTAAAGACAACCAACCTCACTCACCAAGAATGGTGAATGACTGCATCGCACCCACACCCGACTCCGACGCGATGTTACCGTACACGAACGCACACGTCATACTCTACACACCACTCCCGGGTCCACCCATGAGCGTAATCCGCAGATCTCTCACCATAACCCGACCTATCGTCGCCTCACCCTACATCCTAGGGAAGAACATCCATACTTGGCTTCTCTAAAGGCCCAACTCCTAAGCCTAAACGTCGTGGCTTCGCTTATGACAACCCTGGCTTAAGGTCTCACTCATCGACAACCCGATGGTTGTCAACTGTCCATGTCAAGCCCGACATTAACAAACCAATATGTCTACCACCCTAAGGTCCACCACGCTCCGCTGGCAACTCCTCGCCTGACTGCCCCCGACTTCGACCACACCTCGCCGCACCAGGCTGCTGAGAGTGTCAGATAGCACCCCAAATCAAACTAGTTCCTCCGACCAGACTAGGCGCTGGAGGAATGAATCGTATACTCTCCTGTCCCATTCCGCTTAATCGGGACTGCACTGTCCCAAAGTCTTAGGATCCCTGTCTCTGGGGCAATCCCATCACTCATGCTCAATCCTGGCCCTAGTCCTGAAACTAGTGTGAAGCAGAAGTCTTCTGCCCCTTCCCCGAACTAGGAGAAAGCTGATCCTCCCTATTGCTACCAACACTCACATCCCGAGTGCTTCGTGCATCCTCGATTGCTCTCTATATGGTCACAGTCCAACTGGCGGAGTCCATATCCCGTAGGCGAAGTCCCACAATCCTACCCCGAATGGACAACTTCAAATTTATCCCGGAATCTCCGTGATACCCATCCAATCCCAAGAAACCACGCATCTCAAAGATTGACATCTGGTCTCTCCCAACTCATCACACCGACCTTCCCAGGTCGACCAACACTCCCGATACACACCACGTGTCCTAAAAACTTCACCCGCAAGCCAAAACTCGTGACTTACCGAATCCCGCGTACAACCGATGGTCTCTCAACAATCGTAAGACAATCCTCAAGTGATACCATGCCCCACCTCGACCGAGTAGATCAAGATGTCATCCACGAAGACTACTTACAACCGATCGACAAGGTTGAACATCCTACGTGATGGAGATCCATGAATGTCGCTAACGCATTCATCAATCCAAAGGGCATCACCAGAAACTCAAAGTGCCCATAACGCGCCCTAAACGCCGTCTTAGGATATCCAGATTTCTAACCCTCTACCGATGGTAACCAAAGGCGTATGTCTATCTTGGAGTAGACTCGCGCCTCTCAACTCGATCAAAAAATCATTAATCCTGCAGAATGGGTACCGATTCATCGTGAACTGCTCAACTCCGGTCGTAGTCAATGCACAGTCGAAGGGTCTTGCCCTTCTTCTTCGCAACAGAACCGGAGCGCCCCATGGTGAAGTGCTCTACAGCACGAACCCCTTTGTCCAGAGCCCCAGAAGCCGGGACTCGGAGTTCCCAGAACCAACCTGCCATCCCATGCTGAGTCATGACGGGTAAATACTGTAGCGTAACTCAATACCTAAGCCCACATCCCTATGCGCAGGGTAGTCCAGGTAGCTCATTCAGAAAACATCCACATATTTCAGCATCACCACTGAGGTAGATCCAAGTCCGACTCCCTCGTCCTTTCTGTGGTAAGGCTCATGAGCCAACCCGCTAACTGTCCTTGACACTTGGACTCGTATACCGTCCGGGGCAAAATGTCATGATTGTCCCCCTGAAATACCATACGACACCGCCCTACGATAGAAGGGCACCCTCCCACACAATCGATAACGACCCGTAGTTTAGCTAATCCATCCTTAGATGACATAGGAACTCGACATGTCCATGATCCTCGTGTCCACCGTGAGTAGAGTCCCCGATCTCCACCGCAAACCCCGACTCCATCATTCTTATTCTCGCCCTCTATTCCCTGTGTGGGATACCCACGCACAACGGCTCGTTTAAGGTCTCAGAGGTCCTTGCCCACTTCACTATATATTCGGGGCCTCATTCTCTAGCCAGAACCAGCCTAGTCTATCCAGCTCGGTTAGAGGCACCTCACGGCCCTAACACCTTCTCGATCCGCATAAACCAATGGTCTGGTCACTATCGGTCTCCCCTTGAATGTCGGAGGATGATGCGTCCTAAACCTCCGCCATTAGATCTCCCCGACCACTTGTTATGCTAGCTCAGGCGATAGCAGCCTACTACAACACCCACGACCTCAGCAAAGGCCTCGCCGATCAAACATCGTGGTCGGTCAACTGGTTTGGTGCCTCGACAGCGCTCGTGGACGTTTCTACGCCCGTCTCTCTACTAGCCATTTACACAATTAACATGGCAGCCAAAATCATTTACTTTCACTTCGCCTTAACTAGTAATGCGTATGCCGACATTAATAGATTTCGACAACCATGAACTCGACCGCTTCATTTTCTGCTGCGCTAAATTCCAACCACTCAATTCATTTATTTCAATAAAATTCTAATTTTTCTTGTTCATTTCAGTATCCAAATCCCTAAGGTCATAGGTCCTAACCTTAGCATTCACCTTTTTTCCTATACGCATTACACCATGCATATAATTTCCTACGCAACTACCGCACAAATCACGATTTCAAATGGTAGTTAAATCTAATACAGTGTCTCTAAGGCATAAACACAGCCCCGAGACACTAATCGTACATAACTTAGTAGTGTATAATGCAAGAATAATTTTGCATTTAAAATATTGTTTTCAACAAATTTATTTTCAAAAATTTTATTTTTGAAAATTTTATTTTTCAAAATTTTATCAAATTTATTTTATTTTAATTAAATTTAAAAAAATTTCAAAATATTTCATACGAATAAAGGTTCATTTCCAGACTCAGAAAATAATGAGCCGAACCTGCCAAAATGTTAAGTGCAATCGAAGTGTACGCTCAAAGCGCTTCTGCGTAGCACGCTTCGCCGCGCTTCTACAAGCAAAGTTGCCATACGCTTCACATACAGACGCCGGTTGCCATATTACGTTTCGTCATAAGGCTTATCGCTGCGGCGTTTGCCTACGTGCTCGCCAAGGCTGGGGCTTCCGCTCGACTATACATTGCCATAAGGCCAAAGACGCCCAATCATAAGGCTGAAGGTGTTCACCCATCATTACACATAAAAATTTTTGTATTCAGGACACAAAAATTCCTCCTAACCAATCCCCGCAATACAACCCATGAACTATCAAACCGCATTGCTAATACGCCGCTTCCCGCAACACAATCCCTCCCGCACACGCATCAAAGGTATCGCAATACACCCTCTAGCACCCTCGCAGCTCTTTAAGTCACAATACAAAATTTTGTATTGCAATATAACTCCACGTACCCACTTAAACTCCTAACCCGCTTTTATGTCACGATACAAAGCCTTCCCTGCAATATAATTTGGGTGTGAGTCTTCCAAATTTTCTCAAGACACAATTTTTTTTCTTTTCATTATAATTATTATTATTTTCCATTATTTCCAGCAATTGAAAAAAATCATAAAAATCAATAAAATCAATTTTTTTCCATTCTCTTTAACACTCAAATAAATTTATAAAAATTTATTTTGTCCCATATTCTTCAATTTCACACCATATAAAACCTTAGAAAATTATTTTCTCACCTCATAACCAAATAAATTTATAAAATTTATTTTCTTTTTCCAGTTTTTCACTGAAAAATTTTCTCCACTCAAATAAATTTATGAAAACTTATTTTCCTAATTTTACCATTGTAAAATCTTAGAAAATTATTTTCTCCTCCTTATAACTAAAAAATTTTTTGTGAAATTTATTTTCACTTTTATAAACCAACAAATTTATAAAAATTTATTTTATTTCTTGTTCCGCTTACACACCGTAAAACTTCAAAATTTTCTCTCCCCAACACATCATGTTTTTCCTACGTACAATCATTAAGCACACAAACATTTCTACAACACATACAACATGGCATAAACACCATCACACAATATTTCATCAAATCACACAAAACACATCAACACACGTGCACGTAGTGTCCTAGTTTTGTCCCGTGATTTCCTAGGTAATCTCATACCTATACTTATCATCGAATCACACCTAGTGGCGATGTTCTTACACCCACTATGGCCTGCCTGGGCCTCATACTCTAGGCTCCCACACACCTATACTTCACATCAAACCACATCTAGTGGGCAAGGATACCCAACCCGAGCCCCTAGGCATTCGTGATACCTAAGCTCCGATACTAAGCCATACGCCCCAAACCTCGGGTCCGTTGACTACCCGTCAACCCGCGGAATACAAGTGGACGCCCAAGCATCTGACGCCATTCTCCTTTAGAAAATTAGGCAGAGTCTCCTTTTTACAGGGAGCTCTACCCAAATACATCACCCGCATAAAACCTGTCCTGCCCAATATGATTCCAACATTTATAAAACGCCTACTGCCCCATAACAATACTCAATATACATACCAATAATAACAGTCCAATTATATATCCAATAGTTATAAGAGGTAATCAATTCTCCCTTTATACAACACATATTAAAAATTCTAACATTCTAATACATGTATACACCACAAGTCCAAAGCCACAATCCGGCTTTCCTTCTAATCTAGCCTCTAGGACGAGCCGTCTCCTCACACGCTCCCGCACTCAAAAAAGGTCCAACGACGGGCGAAGCAAAGCCTTGGCAGGAGAATCGCCCTAAGTGGGCTACTCACCACCTAAGTGCAGTGCAATGTTCCAAAGTAAACACACATTCAAGCAAATGCATGATCCTACTTGAATGTTTACATGACCAACTCAGATCCCGAGTCCTCACCGATTCTCTCACACTCGCCTAAGCCTTGTATGAGAATTATTGTTTTATTAGTGGACAACCCTCCTGATGTGTACATATATCAATCGGGCCAGCCCGACGATTGATATATTGAATTGTTTGTGGACTGGTCCGATGAATAATCGGGTCATCCGACGATTGATATTTTAATTGCGGGACTACCCTCCGATGATTAACACTTTAGACTACCTCCGAACCGCCTTCTCTAGATCTATACCATGCACTAACTCCTATAGTCTCTAGGATGTTCCAAAGGTATATGGAATGCATGGGCTGCCACCTAATACAAATTTAATCACATGCAAATATATAAACATGAATATACTCAAAAATTAAATCACACAACATGTTAGTGTAATTATCATTTCAAACATCAAAATTAGCTCACTATTAATGTTCAAACACAAGCACCGATTCAAATTACTTAACCAACACCTAATTTCACGAAAAATACATTGGTCACTATTCCTAGGAATAGTAAACCCAAGGCTTCACTGCTCCAACACTCAATAACCTGGCGGTTCACGAGTGAACCCGCATTTCACGCCACTTCCGCCTCAATTCCAATCCATACACGATTATCACCAAAATACTGCCAAATTTCACACCATCAACCGGAGCGCCACGGTCGCCCACGGTTTCAAAATTTATATTACCCGGTCCTAAGGCTCATTGGGATCGATCAAACGGCCCCTAATGGCCTCAATCAACTCAAACATCGACAAAACACTTAAAATAGGAATAAAACCCAAGTAGGGAGAAAATCCTACCTTGGAGTTTGTCAAAACTCACAAACCGGATTCCACATG
>JAEQBH010009425.1:0-124264 GCA_016808115.1 Tetrastigma voinierianum | reverse complement strand
ACAGAACAAAAGCAGCAATAGTAGGCAAGAGTTAACAGCCACTCTCCTCAATTTCAGGGAGAGCTTGGTCGAGCCCAGATGATTCCAGTAAACATCAGTAGCAAGAGGGGCTCTCTCAACTTTCCACCGGTTCCTCTCTAATCGCAACTCCAGCAAAGAGAAGAACTTGCCTATCCGCCTCTTTTTCTCATTTCGAAAATCCTGAACAGCTTTATTTGCTGTGTACACATCCTTAAACATCACAAATGCAACCCCAGAACCGAGTGCACGCCCTTCTTTATAAGCTGCTAATTGAGTCTCTAAATCAGCCCTCAAATCCTGCAATCGTTTTAACTTCTCTTCATCTGTAAAACCCAATCTCACAAGAACCTGATCCCACAAATACTTCACTCTTCTCCATATCAAAACCACCTGACCCCAAAACCCATCTGCAAAAGTCTCTCCATTTTCACCGTATTCACTTTCATCCACCAAAAGTCTGGAGTCCATTCGAGCAACCAACCAAGAAATATCATCCCTAACTTTCACCAAATCCTCAGCTAATTCATCCAAGGCGCACAAATCCATAGGAATAATAACTCTATACACCTTTCCGGGATACTTATGTTGAAAATACTCCTGTAGTTGAGTCCTATCAACCCCTAATGTTTTTGGTATCCCCTGCACCATTATAGTGAAAATTGCAGTCGAACTGGCATTCGGATCGCTGGGGTTCCCAGACCCATCCCTAAATCTAGTGATTTTCAACCGTTCTTCAAGTGCAGAGATACCGAAATGCACCAAAAAGACAACAACAATGACAAACAAGAAATGTATCCAAAGTAAAGCCGAACCTTTCTCGATATGATTGATCGTGGTCTTAGAGAACTGATCCTCCCTCACCGCCGTCCCCGCGTATAAATTGAGGGGAAGCATAAGAAACGTTGAGAACACAGCAATAGACAGAATTATCGCGCAGCTTCCGCCTTCGATAAGGAGAAACTGCGCGGCGTCTGCGCCGCAGTGGCGAGCGATTTCCCGGACGGTTGCGTGCCAAACAGCGAGGAGCTTGGCGATAACCCCGGCCGGCCCCGGAACCCGCCGGTGATCGCTACGGAGCTTAACGAACAAGAAAATGAACACGCAGCAGAACAGCCCGATCGCCGAGATGTTGAGCAGATACTGTATATTGCCGTACCACACCTCGTCCCCTTCAGGAAACGACGGCGACGGGGGAGGGGGAAGAGTGCCGTTCATCGCCGGAAAAGGTGAGATGTCGAGGGGAGGAGAATAAGATGGAGGCATGGGATCGAGAAATTTAGGGTTCGTCAGATTCATCAAATTCAGGATTTTTTAGCAGGGAATTGAGGTAATGGTGGGTGAATGGAAAGAAAGCCCTATTCATTGGAGAGAAAGGAAAGGAAACCGCTGGAATTCAGCGATCAAAATTAGGGTTAGGGTTTAGAGGAAGATTCGTGGAATTGGAGAGGGAAGATGAGAAAGCGTCTGGGATGAATTACAAGCAGAACAGACGTTGCTTGCTACTTTTGTCGTTCATAGTATACAAATGATAAGGGAAATTACGCTTTGTTCACACGCGCTTCCCGACCGCATGATATTATTTTTTAATAATAATTCTTCAGAAATAAACAAAAACAATTAAGGTATTATTGAAGAATGCTTTAAAACCTGACCGATGACCGAATCGAAGATGCCTGGCTCACCTAGCTTCACTCCATTGACGGCACGAACTGCATTAACCTAGCGACGTAATAAATATATTATTTATATTTTATTTTAAATTTTAAATATATAATTAATAATACGAAGATATTATTTATTACTTTTATATAAATAAAGTATTTTAAAAATATATATAATGTTTATATATGAAAACATATTAAAAATAAGAAACTTATTTATATAAATATATACTTAATTAAGAGAATATAATTTCATAATATCTAAAATAATCACAATTGACACGACAAAGACAAACAGAGAGTTTGCCTCTCAGAACTTCCTCTTCCCATATTCAAATCCATGAACACATTATTTAATCGAATTTTTTTGGGCCATGCTGCGAATCCTACAAAGTTTTCTATCCTAGCAAGAAACGACGTATCACGTAAAGAATCAAAACGACGCTGCTTAACTTTTTAAAAAAAAAAATCAGGCAGAGAACCTGGGCTTGCTTCACGAGAACCTACGGCCATCCGGTTTATCACCGACCACGGCTCGGCGGTTCACGTACCGGCTCACCGCAAAACGGTTTTTTTTGATTGAACCTGACTGGCTGAGGCCTCTGGCCGACAGCTTCCCGACGGTCAGACCGACCTATCCTATCCTGCTTAAAACACGGCTGGCATTTCTCAGAACACACGGTTTTCCTAATGAAATAAAAGGAAAATAAGAAAATATGTATGATTTTTTTCTTTTTGAAAAACATAAAAGAAAAAATATAAAAATGTTAAATTTAAAAAAAAAATTTTTTATAGATCATATTTTTGTGTTTTTGTATTTTTAAAATCGCTTTAAAAAATAGGAACCAAACGTATTCTAAAATTTGTTCTTCAAAACACTCTACTATTTATTTTTTAAAATAAAAAATAATTTTTCTTTATAATTTCCAAATGTGTTTTTGCTTTTCTATTTTAAAAGAAAAATTATTTTGAACTGGTCATAATCTTGCTCCCAAACATTTTCAAATATTTATTTATATACCCTTTTACTACTTGAATTACACCTCAAGGGCAACTTTGATAATAACTTTAAAAAAAAAACATATAGGTTTCATTGAGTTTTAACTAAGGGTGTAAGAGTTTCAGTCGTAGTCGAGTCGACGCACGCGATGCTCCAAAACCCAGCAAAGGTCCGCTGACAACTGGTCAACTCACTGAATTCGCTTGCCTTCATATCACGGTATCTATACACGAAGAATCCACACATCACCCATAATCCATACTCACTAAAAATACATCCACTATAGTACCATAGTTCAAGAGTTGATACATCACTCTTAATACAAACATATATTAAGATTTAAAATTCAATACATGTTATACACAATGAATGTCAAAGTCACAATCCGACTTTCTTCTAAACACCTAATTTAGTCAAGGATGAAAAATATCGGTTTCTGATCGGGATATATTTCCAGATTTCTGGATTTTACTTGACATATCGGATATATCTGAGATAATTCCGACATATCAGAGATATATCGATTGATATTTTTACATAAATATCGGTAATTAAAAATTATTTAAAATTAAGAATATATTTAAGTTACTTATTAAAATTATTTTAAAAGCATAGAGAATGATAATATCAATTAGATTTGATTTTTTTTTTTACATTGTTTCCTATATTTATATTTGTTTATAAAAATTTAAATGATTTTTATTAAAATATATTTAATTAAGAAATAAATTATTTTTATATGATTTATACAAAATATTTTATTCAATAGTTTTTTTAAATTTGGAAATTGTAATAACAACATAGAATACAATATTTTTATATATTTTATATTTATATTTAGCTATTATAAATGATTAAAAATATTCATAAACTTATTAAAAAAAAATATTCATAAATTAGAAAGACAATATATTAAAATTTTGCAATATATATTACAAGGGCATCCTTAGCCTAGTGGATGTGAGGTTGGAACCCTGCACTCAAGGTGTTTCAACCCCTCAACAATAAATCATTTTACGACAACGCGTGAACACAATGATTTATTTAACAAGAATGAATGTATGATCGACATATTTCTAAATATCTAAAAAATAGGTAAATCCGATATATCACGAAATTTCATTTCGATAATTGTAAAAAAAGCCGAAATTTTTCGACCGACTATCGGAGATAAATATCGTGTCGACATTCGCCGATACACGAAATATCGGCGAAATATCGGCCGATATTTCCGATTTTTCAATCACTGCCTCTAGTGAGCGCCGTCCTCCCGTACACTTCAGACTAAATAACGCTCCTCGACAGGTGGTGAACAATAATTCCAGAGTCAATTATCCTACACGGGCTACCCTCACCCATCAGACACGAAATGACCAATATAAACATATCTCAAGAACATATAATCCCACTAATGCCTACATACCCAATCCCACGCCCCGACCAGCTTCACCGACTCCCCACACATGCTCTGCTCAAATGTGAGAAAATACGCTTCAAAACAAAAGGTTTTTTGTTCTCGAAAACATCATATCGAAGTTTCAGAAATATATCGACTACCCTCCGAAGGGGAATCATTTGATCATTTTTCGAAATACTATGGGTCACCGAGATTTAACTATTTGAAAGACTTTTCAAGGCAATTCTTCAAAAATCTTCCCTTGAAATTCCTTTCACATGCAACAACTTTCCATTTTTCTTTTATTTCATGTCATGCACTCACACCTAATTTTCTAGGTTACCCTGGTGCATATGAAATGCATTATGCTATTTAAACAATCAATATATAATTTAATAGATATAAAATAATACACCAATCTACAAGTTTATTTCATGTTAATATTCACCTTATCATTACCAACGTATCATTCTACTTGAATGAATCATCACAATCCAAATTTAATTCCTCACGCTTTTTACAACAGTATCTCATTATCCAAACATTCATGTTAATATTATTTGCACTCACACAATAATTTTCACACAGAATGTTTATCTGATTTAAACAATATCCATGTCCATCACAAAACACTATTTCGTCTGACCAACAAAACTAAAAGATCCAAGCTTCTTTAATACAACTTAAACGACATGGTCGTCCACCACAGCCCTCTCGAACATAATCTGCCCACTGGAACCAAAACTGATATTATTTCGCCAATAAATATCCAAAAACCATAATTTCATCGCATAAATTTATCACACAAACCACCAAACAAATCAAGGGATCGACTCAAAACGCGGGTTCCAAATTTTCTCCAACACCAATCCCAAGTTTTGGGATCGATCAATCGCCACTCACCCGCCAAATCAACCAAATCATTCACAAGGCTTTAAAACTCCAAAATAACCGAAAGTAGAGAAGATCCTCACTCGAGTTGTCAAAACTTCAAAAACTGCGCCCAAGCGTAGTCTCTCGGGCCGCAGAACAACTTCTGGCTTCGGGCCCGACTGCATCCGACGATCCGAAAGCCTGAAAATCTAGAGAGAAGTTGCACTTTCTCTCTCTAAAAACCCTCCATTTTTTAAAAAATCTGCTCTCCCCTTCTCCACCGTCGGATCCAGCAAAAATGGAGAAGAAAGCTCTCCTTTTGTCCCCTCACTTGCCACATGTCAAGTTCTAATTGGTTGAGAGGATTCTTTATCCACTAAATCCACCTACTTTGGATTTCTATCCAATTAGGAGATGCCACATGTCACCCATGGGCCCCACACTAGAAAAATTCCGGATTTTGACTGAAATTACCATTTTGCCCTTTTTTAGAAAATTAGATTTTGTCGGGGTTTCACATGCAAGCTCGAGCTTGAATCATTTAAAAATTTTCAAAGCTCAAACTCGACTTAATAAAACTCAATAATTAAAAATTAATAAAACAATTATACCGAATCGACTTGACTAAAATTGATCATGATTTATAATACAAGAAACTCGATTGCCTCGCAAACAACTTGAACTTGACTCAACAAGCTACACGCGAGCTCGACTTTATTAACTCTGAATCAAATTCGAGTATTCTTTGAGTCGAGCTTGAATAGTTCACATGTAATTTGACTCATTTACACCTTTAGTTTTGACTAGCTAATTTGAAAAAAAAAAAGCACAATTTTTATCAGTTAATTTCATCTCATCCATTTAAAAATGTATGTTTTTTTTTTTTAAAACCTTAGCCATTTCTTTCTTTCTCTCATCTTATTCTTTCTAACCCATTTTCTTTAAGTGGGGGTGATTTTTTGGCCATTCTTGGCCTGAAATTACCCCTCTACATATATTTTCTACAAATTTTCCTTTTCAATAAAGTGGTTCTTCCACAAAAATATGGATTTTTATTTTGTTTTTGTATTTTTGTATTTTTATCGTCATCTTAAGTGACATGTATTTGTATCGTCTTAGTATGACGATTTGTTAGTCTGCTTGTGCATGCTTCTCACTACAGAGCGATTCGAACATCAAAGAAATTCTGACAAGACACGTTCAAATCACGTTCATTAAGATGCCGTAGAACCTGAGCTCATACGTATTATGGGCCATCATAAAATTATAAAATGAATGCGCTTTAAACCCATTCATTATTATTAATCCTGATGCCGCGTCATCCTTGTGAAGTTTTTAGCAAATTTGATTTTTGTTTATATCGATGTGTATTGCTAGTTTGAATCAATAAATACTATTCTATTTAAAAAAAATGTATGTTCTTTTCTTACTTGTAGTTAATAACATCCAGTGAAAAAAAATTTCTTATTTGGAGAAGTTGGATCTGATATTAATAAGATAATAAATTGTAAAATTTAGAAGCATGATTAAAACTAAAAATATTTAAAGCTTATAATATAAATAAAATAATAACTTTTACATAAATATAAATATTGAGAAATATTATATATATATATATATATATATATATATATATATATATATATATATATATATATATATATATATATAGTATATATATATATATATATATATATATATATATATATATATATATTAATTTGGGTATTTCTTAGTTTTAATTAAATTTAATTTTAAGTATTCTAGTTTTAATTTTTAAACTTTCTTTCTTTGCCTTTGTTATCATATATAAACTCCTAAATCCAATTTTTCTGATAGCGGTGTAAAATAAAATTTTGGTCAAAACTAGAAATTTTCTGCATCTCACGACGAACCGATTTCACAAAATAAAATCGTTCCTCGTGAAATCTAGCTACTACGTCGAATTTCATTAGATTTCGAGATAGTCGTAATTTCATGTTTGTCAAGGCACGAAAGGTGGTGCCGGACACTTGGCGTAATTCAAGTGGCTCGAGATGAGACACGTGTCAAGTGGAGAGCTAGTCAAACATGAGCTCAAATGGGACCCATGAGAGACACAGCAACATGTGATCAGGGAATCATGGTAGATATATGATACGTGTAATCCAAAGCTTAGCCACTTAGAATGTGACATGTGGCAGGTGAGATGACAAGTTTTCGACTCCATCTCAATTAAATCATGTGGTACAGGCTTATAGGAGAGAGAGAGCAACGAGAAAGAGAGAAAAGAGATTTTAGAAATGGGTGTTCTCACTTCTCTCTAAGCTCGACCATTTGACCTACGCCAGCAGAGCAAGGGGAGTTCATCCTCACGACAAGGGCTTCAGATAGATCGGAGTCAGAGTTTCACAACTCCGAGAGATAAGGGTCTCACTTGGTTTAATCCGTCTCATGGGCCGCTCAAATGGCAATGGTCAGGAGGTCGTGAGTGGTCAGGTAAAACCGTCCCAAGACTTTGAGACAAGCAGCCGGAGATTCCGGATCGTTCGACAAATTGTGGACTCCATTTTTTCGATTAAGTAATTGTTCTTGTGTGCCATTTTTTATGTTATAGTTAAAATGAATAATCTGTTAGTTTGTTTCTGGGCCTTTAAGGGGAATGTTCGTCAGAGCCAACCATGGAAGTCGCCATATCAGGGTAGTACACATTAACTAGATTCGGTTTTCGTATGGGAAATAAAAGTAAATTACAATAGTCCTTCGTGAAATTGTAGCCACACCAAAGGAACTTGATGTTAGGCTTTGAATTTCCCTCAAATCAGACCTCTTATAACTCAGTTATGGTCCGTTTACCCTAAACAATTTAATCGCCAGTCAGCTCAACTGTGTCAGTCGCCTGCCAGTCGCCAAAGCGACGGTCACCCTAGCCGTGCCGCCCGGCAGATTAGGTGTTTACCGGGTTTGACCAATTTCTATGTGAGACCTCCAACTCGGCTCATAACTTCTTCGTCCGAACTCCGTTTGCGTTCTCGACTCTATGGAGTTCCATCGAGTCAGTACCCTCAGCCATACGCCTCAGAGGGTAGTGGGCGCTGAGCTGGCCGGCAAGGGCAGGTCGGTCGCAGTAGGCCCGGGCAGGTTAGCCTGCAGGGCCGGGGCTATTCATGTGTGACCTCCAACTTCAAAAGGTCATAACTTCTTCGTCCGAACTCCGTTTCGGGTGTTCTTAGACTCTATGGAAAGCCCATTGAGTCCAAATTCCAGCCATGTGACTGTGGAGGGAAGTGGGTATTGAGCCGCCTAGCGCAGGCAAGTCGGCCTGATTAGTGCCCAACAAGCATTGAGCCCTATCATTACAGTTTTTTGAGCACTTCTTCAGGTACTAATCAACTTAAATAACCCAATTGATACACTATGCCCCTACTTATACTACTGATCATATTTTTTGGATATTTTTGTAGTTTTGCAAGCCAATTACACTGTTATCTTTGAGTCAATTCAAATACGAAGAACTCGAGCCGAACTCGAAGCTGCATGTACAAATCAGAAGGCAATTGAGCTAACATGTATGAGAGGAGCATTGCAAAGATTTTGCAAGAGTTATGATTCAGAACTCCGTGCACTTCCCGCAGTTACAAATTTCCTCGCAGCCTTGCCCCGTCATTTTGCCGACCACTTTTGACTGCTTATGGTTTTGTACCAAAATCGCCTCAATGTAATTTTGTTGTTTCATACTTTTTGTAATTTCCTCGACTCGAAGTTGTATATAAGCCCCTTACCAAGCTCTATAAACCAAGAATCCATCAATCATCAAAATTGGCGCTAAATCTTTCAAATTCCGCCAGGTGACTTTCTCTCATTTTTCTCCCTTTCGCATTTTTTACCTGCTCAAACACCCCTCGAGGATGACAACTCAAGGATGTTAAGCAACCCTCTCTCATCTTTGAAGAGGAGGCTACTGGGTTAAAGTTTTCTGAGGTAAAACACTGGCCCCTCCTCAAGTGCCAACGTTGTGCATTTATTATCATTTATGCTTCTCGCATCTCACGTTAGGCTCAATCCCCGATGACCCTTAAGTGGCCAATACTTTGGCAGCTTTCTGCCTGGGCTGATAGTTTCACAAGGATCCACTAATGCTCACTTAGTTTCCATTTATTCGTCTCGTGAGGTTAGATCTAAGGGCCGCTTTAATCGCTTTTGAAACATTAATGGTTAATAAATGTTGTATACTAGAGAAAAGCTTAGTGGTTCGGGCCTTTATGGCTAAACATAGATCCTGCCTCGGAATGACTATAGTCATCCTCCCTAACGTGATAAAAGGACCCGAGGACATTACAGCTTGCCTAGGAACCCTAGGCCCAAAGGGCCCAAAACTTCAAGGAGTTCTTTTTACACTTTTTATTTCTCTCTACGCTTAGGTTTTTCTGCCATCAACCTCGCTGTTTTTACAAGAAACCCCAAATCCAAAGTGGAACACTATTTTCAATCAACTGTGACTCATTTCGCATGAAGAAAACCCATCCTTGAGTTCGACCCTAGACCACTATACTGTAGTAGCTTTGCTACGACAGTAGGAATCCTAGGATATAAATATCAAGGATTCCAAGCATACCTACCGTGGCACGAATCAAATGGCGCCGCGTCGATGGTGCCGTAGTGTGAGTGAGAAGTTTTCGAACTCGCGATCCACATCACAAGTATCAGGAATTCTCATTCCTTTTTATTTTTACCATTATTCCCCATTTACGTGTCGTAGGGGGAAATTGAATTTTTATACCGGCATACCCGCTCGTTTTAAGTTTAACCAACTATAACCTCGTAGCCTGCTGGGTTTCGTCGTTTTGCGGTCAGGTTCCTGTGACTTTATGCAACACCGAATAGGAACACTGCAGCAAGCAGAGAGAACTGCTCCACAAGAACAGGTGTGAAGTCACTTTACACAAGAATCGATGGAGCCTCCACTGAGCAACAAAGTCGGCAGGGGATACCTGTAACCTAATGCCTACTGTGTCAATGAGGGACCATATACACCCACTAAGGGTGAGTGCACTCACGCATTGTAAATTTCTCCCATAGTAAGATAGTCGCGCTCAGGACCCTACCCGATCCACGGGCCGGCGCGACTCGCTTTTAAATGGAAGGAAAATGTGGGTTGATTTTCTAATTTTAGAAAATCTGTCCCCGAGGAGGACATATTTTCCTTGGAGTCGTCACTTACTTTTTGTTGTTATTTTATAAAGGGGAAAACCAAGTAAGAACAAAAAACCCCAATGACTCCGTAAAGAGGGAAAAGGCTCATAAAACTTGATTTCTGGTCCGGGTCGTTACCTATCGGAAGGTACCCTCATATGGGGTAGCACCTCTGTAGTCCTAACCTCGGTCTCTACTAGTGAATCGGGTATGTAGTAGCATACGTCACGCATCGATACTTCCAAAGCAAACATACAACTTAGATCGACTAACCTAATCATTTAGCATGCTTAAAAACATTCAACCAAAGGGCAACAACAGAAATTCGTGGTCCCCGCCAAGCCGCCATCAAAGGTTAGCCAACAAACATAGCAAGCATGCATGACACCCTAACACAAAGCATCCATGTGAAATTCATTACCCAAGAGCTGCATAAGAGGTCAAACAAAAGGCTCAAATGCATCACAAATGTCAAAATCCAAACACCATGTACGCATATGAATACAAATACCAACGCCTAAGCATGTACTCGAGGTCCCTAGCCATGCACAACAGGAATAGGGTAGGCAACAATACACACACATCATGCATTTAAAAACCAAATATCGATCCCATACCAAAAGAAAGGAAGCAGTCGAATGAGGTAAGTGGTTTGGTTTACTTTAGCACAAATTCCCCTTTAAAATCCCACAAACCAAACCATACTTTACAAATCCCACATTGCCCACTCACCCGCACTTTGTTCAAACTGAAACTGAACTCAGACTCCTAAAGTCAGCCTTACATGTTCCTCATGGGCAACTAAGAGCACGCCTACAATAGATTCTGGACTGGAAACATGCAAAAATAGGGGTCATTTATCGCTCTTTGCACAACCGGTTGAATCGGTTCTCAACAAGTCCAAACGATTGAGAAAATTTGAAACTTTGTTAGAAAATTCCTTACCAGCCAGGAATCCAACAAACAAACGGAGTGCACTCGACTACGAATGACCAAGAACCAATGTAAACAAAGCAAAGTACCCAAACCGCCATTTCTAAAACCTAACCTAATGAACCGGCTCATTCGGAGCCTAACCTGTCCAGACTACGAGAAAAGATCTCAAACTTGTCAAACTTTCACAAAGTCAGGAATCTAACAAGACAAACAGAGTGCAATTCCGACTCCGAATGACCAAGAACCAACACAAACAAAGCAAACTACCCAAACTGCCATTCCGGAAAACCTAACCTAATGAACCGGCTCTATCTGCCCCAACCAGTCTAGACTATTGAGAAAGATTCAAACTTGTCAGGAACTTTTCTCTCACAGAGTCAGGAATCTAACAGACAAACGGAGGCACCCGACTCGAATGACCAAGAACCAACACAAACAAAGCAAACTACCCAAACTGCCATTCCGGAAAACCTAACTCAATGAACCGGTTCATTCAGTTTCCCAACCAGTCTAGACTGTTGAGAAAAGATCTCAAAATTGTCAGAACTTTTCTCACAGAGTCAGGAATCTAACAAGACAAACGGAGTGCACTTCCGACTCCGAATGACCAAGAACCAACACAAACAAAGCAAACTACCCAAACTGCCATTCCGGAAAACCTAACCCAATGAACCGGCTCATTCGGTTTCCCAACCAGTCTAGACTGTTGAGAAAAGATCTCAAACTTGTCAGAACTTTTCTCACAAAGTCAGGAATCTAACAAGACAAACGGAGTGCAATTCCGACTCCGAATGACCAAGAACCAACACAAACAAAGCAGACTACCCAAACTGCCATTCCGGAAAACCTAACCCAATGAACCGGATCATTCGGTTTCCAGTCTATACTATTGAGAAAAGATTCAAACTTGTCAGAACTTTTATCACAGAGTCAGGAATCTAACAAGACAAACGGAGTGCACTCGACTCCAATGACTAAGAACCGACACACACAAAGCGTACTACCCAAACCGCTTAAAAAACTGAACTTCATGAACCAAATGATCCGGTTTCCCAACCAGTTGAGCCGGTTGGGAACAATTCTCAAAATTGGTTAGAATCTTTCTCAAGGAGTCAGGAATCTAACAAAACAAACGGTGATTGATTCTCAGCTCAGATGAGTGAGAACCAACCGAAACAATCCGTTGTTTCTAAAACCTGACGCTCAGTTAGTAAATCGTTGAACCTGGCTCACTGCATTTCGAGCGTGAAAACCAGTTCAAATGGTTGAGGAAAAACATAAAATTTAGTCAGAATATCCCTAAAGAATAGAGTGAGCCAGGGTCTATTTTCTACCTCTTCCACAAAAACGTTAAAAGAAACCAAGATAAGCATCCGAGAAAAAATCATCAAATAAAAGGCCCGAGCCCTAAAGTGCCCCTTCAAAGGTCCCTTCCACTTTGATCTTTCTCTCCTTTTGTACTGATTCCCACCTTAGCCTATGTTTCCACCCTGGTGTTTTCCACCTTCAAGCTTTGGAAAGAGCCCAATCAGTCTCGGAATTAGCTTCCCTATTATCTCCCCTCCTCATTTTCCATGCAAGCTGAATATCTTAAGTTTTCAGCTTGCTTCACCACCAAGTATCCACATGGATTCATGGTGGGCTGCATGTAACTGCCAAGGCCCAAATGGACCTAGTACACTGCCCATGGTCGAGCCGGAGCTTATGGGCCCGAACCATATAGGATTTGGGCCCAAAATCACAAAAAATAGCTTCCAGACAGCCGCCCGACTAACCTGGGCTGAATCCAGATGCCAACCAATGAGCTAAATGATGAAAATTATGAAATTTGAAAGAATGTTCCTGAAGAATTAGGAGACCAAAAAAATCCGGCACCATTCCAAGTCCGGATGAGAGATATGATCGAAACAAGGAGGAGTGCTCACCAAAATAACCCAAAACAGTGTTGTATACGTACTGGCCCAATGAACCAGTCAAACCGATTAGTCAAACGGTTGAAAAAAATTATGAATTTTTAACAAAACCCCCTTGGTGAATAAGGAATCCAACAAACAAACGACGCACGATTCTGAGTTCGGACAAGGGAGATATGATTGAAACAAGCTCAAGTGCTCCGACCCGACATTACTCTAATAAACTTTGATTGAGCTAAAACCTCGAGGGGGCCCCACTTTCTTCCTATAGCACGATGCCAATAACTAAAAAAATAATCCATGATGACACTCTAAAGTGAACTACATACACACTCAACGGACCGCATACAAGCCCACCCGAGGCCTCGGCATTACTAAGCCTAAAAGGGCTCCTACTACAGAGCATGAGAACGACGGGTGAGTGTGACACCCATGTGATAAATGCAAGTGTCGAGGGGCAAAATCGAGGGTCTACAAAGGTCTTATTTGCGCCCTGCTTCAACCTTCCATGGTATGGAAAATGAGAACTATACACACACATCCGGAGTTTGGGGGAAGTTTGCACAACTCGAGGAGGCGCAACCGATATGGATTTGCGAAGTCAAGGCTTTTCTTTAACCTCAAAGACAAAGCCAAAATTGCCACCTTCTAAGGCCAAGAACCATCCGGAGGCGGCGTAACTTAAGGTGCAGAGTTTTGAAAAAGTTCTTCAAGACACACAGACCAACAATTTGAAGAGGAAAAATTTATACATTTGCAAAATTCCATGATAATGAGAAGTTCTACTAATGTCGAGAGATATATGGAAACCATCGCGCATGCCCACACCACTGCTTTGATACATGGATGTTGGTCAACCACTCTATGATGGAATGTCCTCTACCATGAAGCAATTATTGGAGATCATGTGTGGAGGGGACTTCCTAAGCAAGAATCCAGATGAAGCCATAGACTTCCTCAACTATATAGCTGAAACCTCCAAAGCTTGGGATGAGCCAAATCCTAGGGAGACAGATAAGATGAGGCCACCACCAAATCAAAGGGGAGGCATGTACTCGCTCTCAGAGGACATGGAGATGAAAGCAAAGTTGTCCACCTTGGCTAGGAGGTTGGAAGAGCTTGAAATGAGGAATCAACATGAGGTATGAGCAGTGACTGAGGCATCTATGCCTAACCAACCATGCTTCAATTGTCGGTCCACTGAGCATTAAGGAAAGCATTGCCCAAGTGTTCCTTCAAATAGGACTTTGCGGGTTGAACAGCTAACAATGCAGCTGGTCAATACAAGCCACCAGCCATAACCCCATATAGCAATACCTACAACCCCAACTGGAGGAACCACCCAAACCTCTCCTGGAAACCAAAACCTCCTCCCTATGTGCCTCTTGCTGCACAACAACAACATGGATCCTCAACCCAGCCACAACCACCACCATCTTCATCTCTAGTTGAACAAGCTATTATGAACTTGAGCAAGGTGGTGGGTAACTTTGTGGAAGAACAAAAGACAGTGAATGCCCAGGCTAATAAAAGAATGGACACGGTGGAAAGCACACTCAATAAGAAAATGAGCAACCTACACTAAAAAATTTCTCAAAAGCATGACAGCCTGCAAGCTAAAATTTCCCAAAAATATGACAACCTGCAATATTCAATCTCAAGACTATCCAACCGGCAGCAGGTGCAGGAAAAGGGGAAATTCCCTTCTCAGACACAACCAAATCCCAAGGGACTGCATGAAGTGAGCTCCTCCAGTGAGCAAAATTTACATGGACGGTTAAGGCAATCATCACATTGACAAGGGCAAAGAGCTCAAATAACCAAAGACCCAAATCAAGAGAAATGTGAAGCTAAAGAGACTCCGAACGAGGAGGTGGTGACTCTACAAATTGCAGTGAAAATAACACACTTCAGGAAACCCCGAGAAAATCGAATTTTCTCGAAAAAGGGTAAAATCGTAATTTTGGTAAAAATCCGAAATTTTTCTAGATCTCGGATGACTAAACGGACTTCACCATTGGAATCGTCTTACGAAATCTAACTACCACGTCGATTTTCATCAAATTCCGACATAAATGAAATTTGCACGTTTTCGATAAACGAAGGTCATAGCAGACACTCGAGCATTCAGGCACACAAGTGTGCCACGGTCAAGCTCCGGGGCTCAGTCAACTTGAGCTCAAGGTGAGGCCCACGTTGACACATGGCATGATGCCATTGGGTAGAAAAGTCAAGGTGGTTGGGTTGAGTGGATAAGAAATCCTCTCAACCAATTATAAGGTGACAAGTGGCAAAAGGGGGACCAAAAGAGCTTCTTCTCCATTCTTTGCGTAGATGTGCGTATGTGAGAGAGCGCTGGTTTTTCAAAACGGAGGATTTTGAGCGCAGAGAGTAACAAGAACTTCTCTCAGATTCCTACGATCGAACCGTCGGATTTCTTCGGGCCAAGAAGCAAAGTGGTTCTACGCAGAGAGGACTACGCATGGGCACTGGTTTCGGGAGTTTTTGACAAAATCCGTGAGGTAGGGAGTTTACCCTACTTGCTTTAACCCTTGTTTAAGTGTTTTGTTAATGGTTGAGTTGATTTGAGGCCGTGAGTGGTTGGCCTGGCCCCAAACTCGGGACCGAATTTGCTGAAAATGCTGAACCTGCTTTCAACCGTTTTTTAGTACTGCTTTTGGTGATTGTTTACAATTTATGCACAAATTATGTTTTGGTGTGTATGAGGTCGGAAATGGCCATTTATATCGGTTTCAAAAAAGTGGAACTAATAAGATGAGTATGTCACCTGACAGTTTCCATCGCTGCTTTTGAGACTGTTAAAATCAGCCGATTGTATGATTTTGACCAAAACGTCCATGTGTGGTTTGCATGAAATTGTTTGAATTGAATGTCTTAGTCAGGTGGGAATTAATAGGTTAATGATAAACTAATGTGTTGAATAAGAAGCCATAATTATATAAAACATAATTATGTGTGTAGGCCATTGGAAATGGAATCGTGATCGACCCAAGTGAGCTAATTGTGCGATGGTCGATCAAAATCGAATACGTGGTGTGAGTGCAAATTTGAGAATATATGCATAATTGATATATCAAAATTGCATTGAATTTGCATAACATGTTGTATGTGATTTAAATATGTTAATATATATGCATAGGAATATATTAGCATGAATGTGTTGAATGGGTATACGTATTTACATGCACCGGTAACTTAAATTGTGTGTGAGCGCATGACATGAAATCGGAAATAAAACGAACATGGTTGCGAAAAGGAATTTCAATGGATGATTCCTGAGAATGGTATTATGTGATGGTCCAACAATATCATGTCAGAGGAGCCCATGAATTGTTTAGGAAGGTTCTCCAACACATTCGCCTCGGAGGGTAGTCCTATACTTTTATCGAAATTCGGTAGTGTGTGTTTTCGAGAACAACAAGTTTTGTTTTGAAAACGGTGTTTTCTCATACATGGCTTAGACAAGTGTGAGGGAGTCAGTGAGGACTCGAGACATGGGATTGGGCATGTAGACATTCAAGTAGAATCACATATTTACTTGAGTGTGTGTTTACATTGAATCATTGCATATGCACTTAGCGGAGTAACCGATTTAGTAATTCCACTATCAAGCAATAGCTCACCCCCGTCGAGGGAATATCATTTCGTGCAATGTGGAGCGTTCTCGAAGACGGCTCATTTTAGATACCGATTTTCAAGAAAGCCGGTCATGGCTTTTAAGAGCTTCGTATAACATGTATTAGAATTGTAAATTTTAATATATGTTGAATTAAGAGAAATGTAAAAACTCTTGAACCATGTAATATATTCGTCAGATATATATTTTCAGAGTCGAACTATTGAATATAGTTGGTTGTATTTTGATGAGTGTTGGTACTTAGGCCATTTTTACTCAAGTATGGGTCTCGTGATATGAGACATATAGATTTTCCGCGGGTTGATGGGTTGTCAACGGACACCCCGATTTTGGGGCGTCACACCCCCCCACCTTTTCCTCAAGCACTAAAAGCTAAAAAGAAGGCCATTAATCAGTTGAAATGTTAGAAGTGCTGAGGCAAGTAAAGGTCAACATTCCCCGCTTGACATGATCAAACAAGTCTCCACCTACGCAAAATTTCATGACTTAGTACAAAGTGAAAGTAGGGCTGAATGTCAAAAGAAGGCCTTCCCGACCGAACGTTGCTAAGTATCATCCAATGCAAGACTCAAGTCAAGTATAAAGATTCGGGCTGGCCCAACCATCTCGGTTAATATCGAGGCACTCTCAGGTGGAAAAGCGCAACGTTGGGGACTTTGGGGCGCAAGTGTGAATCTCTCCCCATTCGATGTACAAGCGTACTGGTCGAGAACTAAAGCCCACCTCCATCACACCGCTTCTTGCGTATGATCAATCAAGATACCAAAGGGGATAAAGTGGAAGATGTCCTAATATTGCGGACAAATCTCTACTATCCAAAGATTTTGTCAGACTGATACGTATCCAGCGAAGAAAGAGGGCCACTATGTACCTATCATCTCGGGAGACCATTCTCGCCACTTCCAACGCGATTATCAACTCTAAATGGTGTTATGCAACTCACCTTCGGAAACACGACTTAGAAACTCAACATCTTCCACTCTGAGTAAAAAGCACATGCAACCAGTGGAAGATGACCTAGAAGAAGTTTGCATCATCGACACAATCCTGGAGGAACAAATGACCAGCCAGGATGCGTGGATGTGCTAATCAAGAATCGGGCTGGAGTATTCCGGGCGGTGCAGTGAAGCCTAGGACATGAAACTGTGTTTGTGGCACCGAGAAAAACAAGAAATTTTCGCTTTAACGATCGAGGAATAACAAGTGAGCCCCGTAAATCGGAGCTTAAACCTCAGACGTGGAGTTGAAATATGCCTATTCGAAGAGCAGAGCGTTGTCCAAGAAATATTTTATCCCCCGTCGCACTTCCACAGAAGCGTAGCTCGCCGCACATCCTCGTGAGAACAAGCAAGCCCTGGGTGGAAGATTACCGATCCGGGCGGTATTAAATTTCAAAGAGCTCGCACCCATCACATCTAACAGAGGAGGAGGCAAAGTCGCAGCGCGCCTACGAGAAGACTCGAACCCACATATGTAAGAAGTGGTTAGGCGTATCCTAAAGTCACAAGAGTCGGTATCATCTACCCCATATCGTATAGCACTAAGAGTCTAACCTAAAGCCAAGAAATCTAGGTAACCAATTACAACTAAAAGGAGAGATGCCCAATTCGCCTTTACTACTGGTCGGGAGGGTATGTATTAATTATAGAAGGCTAAATGAAGTGACAAGGAAGAATCACTTCCCTCTACCCTTCATGGATCGCCGAGAGGATTTCGTCACCCTTCTCACCGCTTCCCGGATGGATTCAGATACTTTCAAATTGAAATTGTCAGAGAAGACCAGAAAAGACCACCTTCATGCCCATTTGGCATAAATGCATATAGGAGAATGCCCTGCCTCGTAATGCCCCCCGCGAATTTTCAACGATGTATGCTCAAGATTAATGATTTGGCAGAGCGTGATTACTGAGGTTTACATGGGATGAAATTACGCCTATGTAGGAGCTAAGAATGCCTAATCAACCTAGAAACCTATTCCCGCATAGGTGCATAGAGAAAACCTAGTATCAACTAGGAAAATTCCATTTTATGGCCGCCCAAAGGAATTGTATCAGCATATTATTTCGTAAAAGGATTCAAGTTGATAAGGCAAAAATTGACTTAATTTACAAACTGCCCCACCCCCCACCCACAAATGTCAAGACCGTAAGGCACTTTGGGCATGCAGGTTCTACAGAGGTTCATCATGGACTTCTCAAAAAAAATTGCCTGCTTCTACAAACTCGCTGGAAAAAGATGCCAAATTTATTCGGGGATGCAGACTCGGCCAAAAGAGCTGAGGAGCTTAAAGCCTATTCGACACTCCGCACCAATAAGAGAGCCCTAACCCGAAGTTACTCGAGGTGATGCGATGCAAGCGATCTAGCCATTGGAGCAGTTCTCAGACAAAGGGAAGGAGGAAAGCCTTATGTGGTCTATTATGCGAGCAAGACACTGAATGAGGCACAGAGGAATTACACAACCACGTAAGCGAGCCGCCGGCGCCGGGTCTATGCCTCAGAGAAATTTCGAGCTTATTCGTTAGGGTCGAACATAATAATATTCACGATCATTCAAATTTTTGAAATACCCGTCAATTAAACAAAATGCTAAGGCTAGGCTTATTAGATGGGTTCTCCCTGCTTGCAAGAGTTCAAATCGGTACCAGTGGACAAAAAGCAGGTGGAAAATGTTGTCAAGCCGATCACCTATCGAGATTAACAATCGCACACAACACTCACAACCCCCCAATCAATGATGAGTTCCCTGAGGAGTCATTGCTCCTGGTTGAGAAGGCACCCTGGTATGCCCACATTGCAAATTACTTGGCTATAGGGGAGCTACCAGCAGATTGGAAAGCACAAGACAAGAAATTCTTCTTCGCAAAAATTCACTCCTATTATTGGGAAGAACCCTTCGTCAAATACCGTGTCGATCGATAATCAGAGGTGTGTGCCTGGCAGAAAGCAATAGGGAATACTTAGCCACTCGCCATGAGAACGCATGTGGAGCCATTTTGCTTCCCAACCGCCAGAAGGTATCGCAGCCTGATTCCACTCGGCCCTTTCTTTCAAGGATGCTTATACTATGTGCGTGGTCGCGACAAATGCCAGAGGTCGGGGGAAGATTTCGCCCCTCACATGATGCCTTTAAACTCGATTTTGGTAGTCGACCTATCTCGACGATGGGGATCGATTTCAAGGGACCATTCCTTCCTCCTCGATACCTCGGCCACTGGCGGAGTCGACTATGTGTCCAAGTGGGTCAGCAGCTCATAGGCAGCAGCATCACGTGGTGGTGTCGAATTCTCAAGGAGAATATATTCTCCAGATTTGGGGTCCCCAAAGCCATAATTAGTGATGAAGGTTCGCATTTTTGCAACAAACCTTTTGAGAGCTCTTTACTAAGTATGGTGTCAAGCATAAAGTAGCCACCCCATACCACTCCCGTACTACACAAGCCGAGCTAGCCAACAGAGAAATCAGACAATATCGATGAAAGTGGTGAACTCTAACCCCAGCGATTGGTCTCTCAAGTCAGTTGATCTTCATGGGCATACACAAAATTACAAGACCATTCCGTACGCTCTTATCGCTAGTTTACGGCAAAGCATGCCACCTACCCGTGGAGATCGGGAAGTATAAGGCATGGTGGGCAAAGTGGAAGAAATCAACCCGACATGGGGCGTAGCCGGTTCCCAACAAATTTCATATCAACTGAGCTAGAAGAACTGAGGAATGATTCCTACTTCAACTCAAAAATTGCAAAAGATAAGCTGAAGAGGTGGCATGATCAACTAATAGCTCGCAAACATTTCAAACAAGGAGACCAAGTGTTACTCTACGACTCCAAGCTCCACCTCTTTCCGGACAAACTTAAATCAAGATGGACTGGCCCATTCACCATCCAGGAGGTCTATCTTAATGGATCAGTGGACCTGTTCAATCCCAAAGACTACAGGTATCATGTTAACGGCGTGCCAGCCAAGGCGCAACACTTCAACCGACAAGGAGGAGATCCTCCTCTCGACCCTCCATGATTGCTAAAACCGTCTTACAGAAGTGGCTTCAAGAAGATCTCGTAAGCCCCTAAAATTTTGTTGCCGCAATTTTGTTCTCTTTACTTTCGCCATCTTATTTTTAGAGATTTTCGATTCCCTCGCTGCTTGTTTTTCTTTTTGAAATTTTTTCTCATTTACAAGTTTCGTTTTCACAATTTTCGGTTTCTGCTTTATGTGTGTCGCAGTAGGGTCTGGGGTGTTGTTTTTATATCCGAAATTTTCAGTTGTGAAATTTTCGCAGAACCCGCAGATATTCTCAAGTACTCGCGAAATTTCATGTGTCGCACTGCTTCATCTCTCCGCCTTTCTATCTTCCGTCTGGTCGCAAACCCTTCGTTCAGACCCACTATTAATTTCTTTTTGGCCATTAATTGGCCACATTTCATTTGCCCTCCTCATATACATATAAAACCCCCCATTTTTTCTTTTCTCCTTTTCATTTCACATCCCTCGTTTCCAGCTAAGCCCCCTCCTCCATTTCTTCTCCTTCTCTGGGCCTTCAAGACGGGAAGACCAATGTGAGGACACGCTTTCTCCGCCGGTGCGGTTCATCCTTCTCTCGGGCCGGCCCAACCCTACCGTCCCATCCGCCGCTCCAAATTTACCTCCCGCTGCCGTCGGCCGTCTATCAACCATATCGCCGCCGCCACTGATCGCTCTTGTTGTCGCGCTCGTAAGGCCCCAGAGGCGCGTTCCTCCTCCGTCGCTTTCGACGAGCTTAAAAGTCATCCATTTTCAGTCCATTTTTCCATTGTTTTTATATAAAAGCACCGATTTATGCTTAGAAATATGGAATAAATCTAACTATTATGCAAAGAGGGAATTCAAGAGAAAGAGAAATTTTTGCAGTAAAAAGAGTAGAAGGTGGATGAGTATTAATGATATAACTGGCTGAAGGAGTTTGCAGCAGGAAAGGCGCACAAGGATCAAAGAATTTGATGTCGTGAAGCTTGATAGCAATGAAAATTCATATCAAGGTTCTCGACCACAAAACCCCGGGCCAGCACCGTAAGAGTATTGAATACAAAAAGAGCCGGGCACGGCTGCAAAACTCCAAGTCGCACAATGAATTGATGAAGAAGAAGAATTCGTAACGCGACATCCCTTTGAGGTCGCGACGCACTAAAACCCAAAGACAAAGGACAAGGAGGTCGTGACATCAGTCAAAAGTCGCGACATAAGATAAACAATTGATCAACATTTAAGTGTCAATGACATCCGAAGGGGTCGCGACATCAACACGTAATCGTAAGGCCGCGACATCGCCTTGCAAGAGCGGAAGGTCAGGATATCATTCAATGGTCGCGACGTCAGTCGCGTGACTGAGTTAAGGTCGCGATAACACCTAGCTGTCGCGACATCAATCGAGAAGATTGAGTCGCTACATCATTAAACAAATAGCGACAACGGCTAAAGAAACGTAGGTCGCGACAACATTCGGGAGGTCGCGAAGATCCGCTATCGTATCGGCTGACGCGACATCATACAAAGAGTCGCGACATCAAATACAAAGAGTTAAGGTCGCGAAAACAAGAAGCGGTCGCTACACCCGTGCTAGAAAAGCGTGGGTCGCGAATACATTCAGCCGGGCCGCGACATCAATTGAATAACTGTCGCTGACGCTATTCAACCGCCGCGACATCGCATTACTGCGTAACGGCGGTCGCGACATCAGCCGCCGCGACACGCTTCCAAGAGATAATGACGACAAGTCACGAATAAAACAAAGCTCTCGCGACATAATCAAGACAAACGGTCGCAATAAAGAATCGATGTCGCCGGCTATCAACAACCCATCGGGCCGCGAACCAAGCTCCAAAAGAGGTGCATCAAATTAGTCAACTCGTAACTCCTATAACACGCAGCCGCATCGGGCGAATGCAAATTTCGCTTACTGAAAGAGAGATCCGATACGAAGGCCCTCGTATTTTAATTTTCTTTGTTTTGTTTTTTATTTTTAGATTAGTTTGTTCTTATTTCAAATTTGGATCTGAATCACGTTAAAATTTAAATTTAATGCGTAATTCTATTTTCCTTCAAATTATCGCCTGCTGTTTGAATTTCAGACAAATTTGGAATTAACTACTATTGTTTATTTACAATTGCTTTCTTGATCAAGTATTATCAGATGGTGTAATCCAAAGATTTAGAAACCCAAATTTTTCCATTGAATCGACGCTATTGTCGAAATTATCTTTCCCGTAATTTTATTCATTAATGCGAACTTCGCTTGTAAATCTACTTGGCCGGTCTCTGGTGGTATTTTTTTGTTATTGATCCCAATATCAGTGTCTCATACCCATTAACGGGATCATTCTCAAGCTTCCGATTTCCAGGAGGCCCTCCGAAAGTGACACGTAGAAGGCATTCCCCGAGAGTGATGAACAATTTCGTGGCTGGGTATGTTAACCCGATATTGTCGGGATCTAGTGCTTCCGTGAAATTAAATCGATAAATCCTCTTCACTTGAGACGAATGGGTTGGGCTTTATCAATTTAAGTTTAGAGAGTTCGTTTCGATTCAATAGTGAATTCAACTCGTGACAAGAAAGATCTAATCAAGGAAAAAGAATGAGCTATTCTAATTTTGAGGAAGAGAAAAACCGTATAGTGTAAACCCATGCAATGACTTAATCTTAGAGCTAAGGTTTGCAACCATGTCATGCGTATTAAGTATCGAAAGAAAAATACCGAGAACAAGGCAACCTGTGATTAAAAGTAGTTATCTAACACTCGTTTTCGAGAGAAACAAAGGAAGATTAGATAATGAACGTGTGGGGTTTGGAGAGATCCAACCCGCACTATCATATTCCTTTGACTAGTTTAACCGTGGTTCATTACAAACGCATGCTAAATTCAGAGGAATTGATGTTTCACAATAGTCGTATTTTCAATGCTCTTTAAAGATAACTGCTCAATTTAAATTTGTAATTTTATTTATTCAATTCATTTGTTATTAATTCAATTCTTTTTAGTTTTCATTATTTTGTTGCTTTCAAACCGATTCCAATTGTTTATCAGAGTCCAAATAGTATAGAGATCGAGTAGTCAGTGGTAGTTGGTTCGAATTCCCGAGATCTCTGTGGGATCGATATCTGGACTTAAATCCAATTTACTACTTGTTCGACCTGTGCACTTGCAGCATAATGGATCAAAACCACTAAAAAAAAATGATTTACTCTTAATGAATACAATAGCTAAGGAACACAATGTACAAGTTGTTGGCAAATTGGTCGGGATTAGATAATAATCTCGTGATAACGCTATAAATTCGCTAGAAGTAGCCTGATCCATGTCACTGCTAAAGGGGCAAACAAGTTTTTTGCAAGGCTATCATTGATTGGGGAGACAAATTTTTTGGTAATAAGTATCATAAATTTGTATATGTCTTTTGTCACCAACACTGCCTCCCTCCAACCCCTCTGCACTACCGTCCCTGCCAAGGAGGTACCACACTAGGTCGTCCCACCCCGCCTCTCCACTCACATCTCAGCCATCTGAGGGCCCCACCGTCCAAGAGAGCCCGGACCTCGGGCCCAAGGGAGTCCTCTAGGTCGAGACCTCAGGAGCCACAGTCACCACCCCATCAGGCATTACCGAGCCCCTGACCGACCTGTCCCCCGCTCTATCATCAAGATCATACTTCCACCGCAACCCTATTCTGTGTGGAACGCCGATCGTATGAGAGGGATCTGCATGCAGAGGTTCATTACGATCTCCCGGCCTTTGCCGAAGACCCAGAGGCCCGAGACTCGATGCTCCTAGTGCAAAGGTACTCCTTGGAGCCATTCATGACACCTCGTCGGTTTTTCTATCCCCGGGTGGTCATCGAGTTCTACCACACGATGATATCCAAGCGTGAGTCCAACCCGACTGCTCTTCATTTCTCCATCGACGGCCGACCAGGGGTACTCAAGGCCTCAGACATCGCAGCTACATTCAATCTTTCGGTGGTCCTCGCCAACTCAGCCGCTTATAGGCAAGGTCTCTATCCCCCGAATTGGGCGAAGTGATTCGCCTTTTCTCCTGTGGACATACTGGCTAGACGATTCTGCTCAGAGGTACCACGCGCATTTGGCCTTATAAATCACACTGCGGTCTAATCTTTTCGCTTCAAAGATATAGTTCGGGAGAGAGTGAGCCATCTTGGAGGCCCTATATCACATCTCAGAGGGCTTCTGGTTTAGCCCAACGGAGCTTATTATGACTTCCTTGTTCCATTTCGAGGATAAGGTCCATCGCAAGAGTCTACCTCGAGCTGAGTCCACGCCTCTTATATTCCCGAGACCTCTATGTCAGGTGCTAGAGCATATCGGCTTCCCTGATGAGCCTAGATTTGAGCACCATAGTGACAAAGTGGGAGGCCATCCTCTACCGCCGACGAAGGGCGCCTATGCCCGCTCTTATCACCTTCTCGCTCCAGCCCGGGCCGAGGACCCGCCTACGCCGATATTCCCGCTGAGGAGCACCCTCTAGCAGAGCATATCGAGGAGCCCTCGCACTTCGGCAGACCCTAAGACCGACATCTCCTCCTGGCCCACCGCTAGCCCGTCGGCCTTCCGTCTTTGAGGCCCCGCCCCGCAACGCCCCTTTACGCACGCTGTCGCGACAAGCACTTCCGCACCACCTCCGCAACATATCACTATTTCCACCCGGGACTTTCTAACCATCATGGATGCAGTTCGCACGTTCTCCTCTACATCAGCATCATTTGCGACTACCCATACAGCCCTCGCGGACAGGATGATTCTCGCGGACCGAGATCGCATGGCTCACTCGCCATACTCGCACGTAATCCGCCATCCTCATGTAGATTCGTGAGTCACTGCGCCTCCCGCGATCTCTCCCCATATGTAATACCTACCAGTCAGCTCGCTTCCTACTCCAACAGACCGGCACTTCTCCGTTAATCGCCAGCCCCCCGCACTTCTTGATGTTCCTAGCAAATGCAAAGCAGCTTGCACCCACTCCATCTCAAGAAGCATCTCACTGGCCCAAAGTCGAGGACGCTTCACCCCGCCATCGACCGAGGAGGCACTTCCTCCAATTAACTTTCAAATCCACACCCCATCATGATCAATGACACACTCGTCAGGGAGAGTTAGTGAAGGAAGTGATTTTTATACTTTTGATACCATTTTTTACACTTTTTGAGTCTACTATGTTTAAGCAGTTTATTTTGTATGTTTAGTGGCTTGCTTTTTGCTCCTCTCGAGAAAGTCGTTTTTGAAAAGATGAAAGTTAGTCATATACATATCAGATAGCTCATTTTCTTAATTCATTTTCAACAATTTTTGCCCCCATTTTTGTGTGGTTTTACCTAACCTACAAGTTGAAAAATTGAAACACTGCCCAATGCCATTGATGCTAGATTAGTTCCATGCATGATTAAGTGGATGGTCGGGCCTTGAAGTCTCTCAGATTCAATCTTTTCTTTCACCTTAGCTAGCCACATTCCGGTGGCATGATCGGGCTTTCAGGACAGCCTCGAAACTCGCATAACTCCCTTACTGCGGCAAACCTACCCTAGCATTAACCACTTGTAAAGGTTATGGTTCCCCAGAAAAGAAGGCCAATGAAGTCTTCCAAAAGAAAAAGAAAAAGAAAAAGAAAAAGAAAAAGAAAAAGAAAAAGAAAAGAGAAGAGAAAAGTCGTGACGCTTTACCTTGAAACCCGAGCACGGTCCGAGGGGTTTACGGCGAAAGTCTTTAAAGCCTGGTGCCCTAAACCAACTAGTTGGGAGCCACCGACTTAGTGCTCGCATGTGGTGGATGGGCAGGTTTGGGGCCGAAGTTGTAGATGGTGGATTTTCGAATTCATTCGAGTCCGGGTGAAACCCGAGGAGTTAGCTGGCCGAAAGATCCTCATAACTGATGCCCTGCTTCTCTTAGTTAGTTTCGGGAGTCATCAAGGACCCTGCTACACTAACTTTGGTGAGGTCGACAAAGATTGCATCCTACAATACAAAAAGAAATATGAAATAAGAGGGAACCGCATTTATTTAGGCTGTCAATGTGCTAGGACTCGCGTAAAAGAATTGGGTTGGGGGAGAGTAGTTTAGCAAGTGTTATCATGGAAAACTCGATCACATAAACACTTAGATTTGGTGGAAGTTTGTGCCGATTCCTTGGGATGGATACTCTTCGAAACTTGGTCCCAGATTAAGATTTTTATTCCTCCCAAGCCGGGTTGTCGTGCGTGGTCTCAATCATTCACACTTGAGGGAGTGTGGCATTACTTATCTATACACTTTTGAAAAATACCATTCGCATGAGCATAACCTCGTATGCTCTTCCTTCTTTTGTCATCGCTTAAGGACTAGCAATGTGTCGGCCAGGGGAGGATTAGCGCCCAAATAGTACCGCTTGAGCCCCGTTCACTGCGTGCCTTGGAGCACTTTTGTGTACTAATCAACTTAAATAACCCAATTGATACACTAAGGTCCCTACTTATACTATCGATCATATTTTTTGATATTTTTGTAGTTTTGCAAGCCAATTACACCATTATCTTCGAAACAAGTCAACACGGGGAAGAACCCGAGCCGAACTCGGTCGTACGTACAAATCGTAAGGCAATTGGAGCTAAATACAAAAGCGAGTGAGCATTGCAGAGATTTTAGCAGTGTCAGCGTAATTTTCGCAACCTACGCACTTTCGTAGGTCGCGTAAATTCGCACCGCCCCGCTTCGCTGTGTCGACCACTTTTGACCGTCAGGTTTTGTACCAAATCAGCTCTCAATGTAATTTTTGTTGTTTCATACTTTTTGTAATTTCTCGACTCGAGCCGTATATACCTCGCCAAGCCTCTATAAAACCGCCAATCCATCAATCATCAAATCGCGCCCAAAGCTTCACTTTCCCCTACGGTGACTTTCTCTCATTTTCTCTCCTTTCTCGCATTTCACTGCCAAACACCCCCTTGAGTGATGACAACTCAAGGGATGTTGGCAACCCCTCATCTTTGGAAGAGGAGGGCCACTGGTTAAAGTTTCTGAGGTAAAACACTGTCTCTCCTATTGCACGCAGCATTTATTATCATTTATGTTTCGCATCTCTACGCAGCTCAATCCTCGCGATGCACTCGAGCCTGCCAAGATTTCTGGCAAGCTTTCAAGGCTCAGTGGATACTTATTGCTAGATCCATTGATGCTCACTAAGTTGCCATTTATTTGCTCCTGCAAGTTAGATCCAAGGGCCAGTTTTAACTGATTTGAAACATTAATGGTTAATAAATGTTGTATACTAGGGGAAAATCCTTTGTGGTTCCTAAATTTTATGACTAAACATAGATCCTTCGGGTTCGGGAAATGACTATAGGTCATCCTCCCCAACGCTGAGGAAAAGGAATTCCGAGGACATACCGCCTTAGAACCCTGGTGCCCAAAGTGGGTCCGAAACTTCAAGAGCCTTTTTACACTTTATTTCTACGCTAGTGGTTTTTCAAGCCATCAACCTCACTCGCTTTACAAGAAACCCCAAATCCAAAGTGGAAAACACCATTTTCGATCAACTCGTGACTCATTTCTCGCATGAAGAAAACCCATCCTCGAGTTCGACCTTTAAACCACTATATCAGAGTAGCTTTGCTACTAAGAGTAGGAATCCTAGGATAGTAAATGAGCGTTGATTCTAGTACACATACTATGGCACGAATCATTAGTCACCGTGCAGGCTCCGTAGGATGACGGTAGTGTCAAGTTACTTCATGTGTGACCTCCAACTTCGGACGGTCATAACTTTTTCATCCGAACTCCGTTTCGGGTGTTCATGGACTCTATGGATGTGGCGCCCCTACCCGACCCGACCCGTTTGGGCGGATCCGAACCGAGTCCGGGATGCCACTAAAATCACTCAAAATCATATCTTTGCGGAAGCGATTTCAAAATTTGGGCAAGCCCATAAACATTTATATTTAACAAAATACATTTACAATGAAGGCATTCAAGCCTTTTCAAAATGATTTACAAAAATAGATGTTCAGAGTTCAAATTGTTTTACATAATATCAATATCCAAAAGAAACATGAAATGAATGCACATATCGGAGCATACTCCGAAATTTCCTTCTTTATGACTCGACGCCCGATTCGGTCGCTGATCACTATCTTTCACTGACATCGCGCATTGCAAACAATACGCTACATTTTCATGCTTAGTGGTTCTATACAAATCCATTCCTCGCTCCAAATTTTAATCAATTCCTACGCAATTTAATAATTAACTTTCAATCTTTCGATGATCAATATAAATACAATACATATACTTTGTTATATATATATACAATAAATTATAGTTCATTGATCATCCCATAAATACATTTTCATAATCACATTTAACAATCTCAAATCAATTCAAATATGCTCACAAATTCAATTCAGCCTCGACATTCAATTCACTCCCAAAATCACCAGCTTATGCCAATCAATTCGCTTACGCCCTAATGAATTTAACTTATGGTCTTCGATATACAGATATCGTAGTCAGACGGTCCGCTGGCTGCGGTGTCGGTATCACATGGTTTTATAACACAGTACGGTCCCGCTGGGCTGCTGACTGGTTATAAACAATCAAATAGTGAACACTACCGATACGGCCCCGTCACGGCCGATCGAGGACACATCAATACAATAGTTCGCAAGACCGCCATTCGAATCTCATTGGTATACCACCCATCCTTAATGCGAAATAAATCGTTACATTCTATTAAGGGCGTTCAAACTTTATGAAAATATAAGACAATACGTACACTCAGATAAACAGCTTATTTTCAATAATCATGCAATTTTTTATAAGCAAACATTTCACAATCACTTTTCAAATCAATTAAATCAATGCAATATGCTTTAGAACAAAACATGCAAAAAAACTTGAGAAACGAGGAATAGGAGTCGATAGAACAAAACCCCAAAAATCTTTGCACTTTGATTCCAATCCCTGGAATCTCAATCTCGCTTGGCTTTTCCTCCTAGTCACCCTTATTCCAAAACCATTACATAACAATATTATTCGTAAGGCATTTTAGTAGTTTTGGTTAGGATTGATGTAGACATTACGATTTAAATTCGACAAGTCTATACATGATGGATTCTTGACTCAACGGGCTTTCCATAGAGTCCAAGAATACCCGAATAAAGTTCGGACGGCTGGAGCATGATTTTCTCCTAAGTCGAGGTCATACGCAGTCAAATCTTGAACTGACGAGCTGACCTGACCTAGACGAGCTCGATCTATCACCTCGGTCAAAAATCTTCTATCCTCCTCAGGTATATGAATGAATTCCTGACTCACTAGCGCTTTCCATAGCCCAAGCAATCCGAAACGAGTTCGATCGATGAGCATGACCTTCCGAAGTCGGAGGTCATACGCAGTCAAATCCTGAACTGACGAGCTGACCTGACCTGGACGAGCTCGATCTATCACTTCGGTCAAACATCTTCTATCCTCCTCAGAATATGAATGTATTCTCGACTCAATGGGCTTTCCATAGAGTCCAAGAACACCCGACCTGAAGTTCGACTAAGGAGATATGACCTTCCGAAGTTGGAGGTCGTGCGTAGTCAACCCAGACGAGTTGATCTGAACTGACGAGCTGGCCTGACTTGGACGAGCTCGATATAACACCTTTGGTCTGAAATCTAATATACCCTCAGAATATGAATGTATTCTGACTCAATGGATTTATAGAGTCCAAGAACACCCAAATCGAGTTCAAACGGGATGAGACATGACCTTCCTCGTCGAGGTCATGCGTAGTCAACCCAAACGAGCTGACCTGAACTGACGAGATGAACTGAAGGGACGAGCTCAGTCTAACACCTTGGTTTGACATCTAATATCCTCCTCAGGCATAAGGGAATGGCTCCTTGACTCAGCTGGGCTTCCATAGAGTCCACATAAATGGAGTTCAAACCGCGGAGATATGACCTCCTCGGGGTCGAGGCCGCGCGTAGTCAACCCAAACGAGATGACCTGAACTGATGAGTTGACCTCTACATGACGAGCTCGGTCTGACACCTCGGTCTGACACCTTCTATCTTCCTCAGGCATATGGATGGATTCTTGACTCAATGGGCTTTCCATAGAGTCCAAGAACACCCAAATCGAGTTCGATCTAAGGAGCAGGACCTTCCTAAGTTGAGGTCACATAGTCATCCTAGACGAGCTGACTAAACTGACGAGTTGACCTCTACATGACGAGCTCGGTCTGACACCTTCTATCTTCCTCAAGCATATGGATGGATTTCACCAATGAGTTTCCATAGAGTCCAAGAACACCTAAAATCGGAGTTCGGACGGAGGGAGTTATGACCTTCCAAGTTGGAGGTCATACGTAGTCAAACTCGACGGGCCGACTCGAATCGACGAGCCGAAGCCTACAGACAAGCCGAGCTCTTCAGACGAGTCGAAGCTCTTCAGACGAGCCGAAGTTTTCAGACGAGGTCCGGCCGACCACAGATGAGGTCTCGCGCTGCTGCATGAGGTCTGGCCACTTCGCCGCAGAGGTTTGCCGACTCTTCTCGGCCGCATGAGGTCTCGCCGACCTCATCGCACGACCCTAATACTCGAACTCTCACCCATTTCAATCGCTTAGAGTAAAAAGACCATAACTTAGTCTACGTAAACCGACCGGTAAATTCAAAATCCTAACATCAAGCTCATTGATGCGGATACAATTTCCCGTATGACTTATCGCCAAATTCCCTTTATTTATTACTCAAAAACCCGTTCTAAGGTCCAGCTAGTTGACCTGACTAGCAGAATCAATCTCGACCAGATTTAGCTGGGCTGACCTCAGTAAAAGGACTATAACTTAGTCTACAGATGTCCGAATTGAGAGATTCAAAATCCTAACATCAAGTTCATTGATGTGGCTACAACTTACTAGAAGGACTCACTACCCGATTCTCTTTATTTCTTATCCAAAAATTCAGCCCTACACGCGCACTATCACAATGTGTGCATAAACAGGCAGGAAAATGACCTAGTGGTGGAAGACTACCCTTGAGTTTGTCGAAACCCCCGATCTGTCTCTCACTGGCAGCTCTTGTCATCATGGTGATCTCCTCTGCTCACTGGGACCTATGGCCCGATCGTTGGGAAATCTAGAGAGAAGTGAGAGCTTCTCACTCTAAAATACCTCCATTTTTCTCTGTTTTCCTTTCTTATGGATCACTCTAAATCGTATTTTAAAAAGGAGGAAACTTCCTCCCACTTTCCTACATGCCACATGCCCTTTTACTTTTTTCTTCTTTCTTTATTTCTTTTATATTTGAAACCTCCATTTCTCTATTATTTTTCATTTAAGTCTCCTATTTTCACTTAGACTTATAAACTTATTTACAATTGACCCTTAGGTCCCCATTTACAATTTCCATATTTTCTCTTTTCACTTGGGCTGTTTCGATTCAACAATCATTTAATCAATATTCATCTAAAATTTTAAAAAATACTCCAAGTCGGCTCAATTTATACCCTAATATATAATAAATTTTATTATAAAAATTCCAGGGTATTTTTGGGGCGTTACAATGGAAATCCCATTGAGTCAAGATTCCAGCCATGTTCCTGTGGAGACAGTGGGTGACCATAAACTTTCTGAAATCTATGTTTTTTCACCAAGTGTGCAAGTTGCATTGTTACGTCGAGATGAATAGCTGGGATATGACATGACCATTTCATGGCATGTCAGGTAGGCTATCAGGATTGGTAGAGATTTTCCTACTCGGTTTACTTTAGTCTAAAGGTTGTATAATGGTAAGGGTTGTTTATGGGAGGCCATGAAAGGCCAAGTAATTTAGTTCCAAATTTTGATCGGATGGCTGTGGTTTCAGGATCTGCTAACACACGCCCTAGACTGCAGGGTCGGTCATCCCGAACTATATGTTTCCAAGTTTTGTTGCTTGTTTGATGTGATGTGAAACTTTGAAGCAAACTGGTTCATGTTTGTGAAGGGACCATGAGGTACCCGGATGGATTGGGTCTAAGATTGAGACCTTGTTACGTGTTATGGCTTTTATGACGATATGTGAAAAATGATGGTGTTGATGCAGGCCAGTTGATGTGTTAACATGGTTTGCATGGAGGTATATTATATGTCTTAATTATAATTATCCATGGTATGTGAATGTTTCATGTAGGACTCATATGTATACATGTAACATGAAGGAAAATGCATGGGCATCATGCATTTCATATGCATGGTCACATCGCGTCAAGTCGGGTGTGGGTGAAGGGTATGGTTTATTCACCAGTGTTGGTGAATGGGTCATGAACTCTGAAAAAAATGGGATAAAGTCCAAGATGTAGATTCAATGAGTGTAAAAATGATCAAATTGATAAATCACACGTTTTGGGCGGAGCAAGTTGGGGGAGATCCCCCCTCCAGGGTGAAAGTCCCAAATTTTATTCATGGTTAGACATGAATCCCGACGATGTAAGTTCACGAAAATGTTGGAACGACGTGCAGCGTCCGACAGTGTAAACCTGAATATCCGTGGCCCACAATACAAAAGAAAAAGGAAAAATTAGGTTTTGATGAATTAAATTGGAGGGTTGTCCAATGGTTTAGTCATTGGGTTAAATACCGATGACAGGTTTTTCACACTTGGCATTCCAAGTGTGAGGGAGTCGGGTGGGACTCAGGTTGTGAGCATGAGGGGTCGCATCTCATGCATGATATAGACATTTCATATAATGTTACATAAATTGTATGAAATATGATTGATTGTTATGTATGTCATTGCATGTGCATTTTAGGTGGGGAGTAAACAGAGAAGTTATTCACCACAAAGCTTTGCTCACTCCTTTCCCTGGACCCCCTTCAAAGTACATGAGAAGACTATGTCTTCGAGGCCGTGAGTACGGCTAGAAGGTCAAGTTGTGTCTTAGTATTTTTGTAAAATATATTAGAACAATCGGTTTCTATATATATTTTGGTATATAAAAGTGTAAAAGAGTTGTACATCAAAATTCAGAAATGACCCCTAGATCTGGGGGGAGTCACAAGATCAGTTAAAAAAGTTTCTTAAATTTTATTAAATTTTTCTTTGAGAAAATGAGTAAATTTATGGGGGATTTATGCCTTGAGGTGTGAGGGAGCCCCTTATTTAATGAAGAGTTCAAATAATCACACCATTTGAGCATAAGACCTATGAATCCAACTAAAATTAACTTTAAGGAAATGAAATTCTCATAATACCTAAGCTACCCTTGAAGAGGAGGAAAAAAAAGAAGAAAAAATAGAATCTATAAGAACAAAGAAGGGGAAGGAGTCTTCTCCCTTCATTTTCGAAGCTCGACTATTTTTTGCTCTACAAGAAAGGGAGGCCAACGATCTGTAACAAGAGATCGAAGTCTCTAAAGAGAAGGGAAATCGAACATTTGGGAGTGAGAGAAAGAGAATATTTCACTGCACCGCGCCATCATCATTCCAAAGCTAGGGTTTGTTTCCATCATCCTAACCTTAACCCTAACAAAGCAGAGGAAGGAGTCTTCTCCCTTCATTTTCGAAGCTCTACAATTTTTTGCTCTACAGGAAGGGGAGGCCAATGATCTGTAAGAAGATATCAAAGTCTTAAAAGAGAAGGGAAACCGAGCATTTTAGGAGTGAGACAAAGAGAATATTTCTCATAGAATTGCCGCCTATCATCATTCCGAAGCTAGGGTTTGTTTCCATCATCCTAACCCTAACCCTAACAATCCGATCAGATTTCTAGGTACGAATTTATCTCTCTTTTTCTTTTCTCTTCCTCTCCTCCGATCGTTCTGGGACTTTCCTTTGTAGCCAAATCATTTTTTTTCTTTTGTTTAAGGTGCTAAATTTATGTTTCTATGTTTGCTTTGAAATTGTTTCTTTTATGCTTGCTTTGTCTAGTTTTGTCAATTGGCTCATCTTCTTTGCGTTTGTCATTCATGCTTAATTTGATTAGGATTCGCAGCTCGTGGTCAGTTTCTTTCTGAGGATTGCCCGAGTGATGTTTGCTTTCTTTTTTTGTTTTGTTTTTACTTTTCTCCGTTGAGAATTTGAAATTTCAGGTGCACTCGTGTTCAATTCCCCCCATTTTCTTGCTTTATTTTTGTTTGTTTCTTCCTTTTGCTTTTATCTTCTCAGAAAGGGCTAAGATTTTCAATGACGATTAGTTTTAATTATTTAGTGTTATCACGATCGTCCCCATTGTGAATCAGAATCAAGGTGGTTGTGTGTGCCTTTAACTACATTTTAAAATCTTTCCATTTCAAGAATATAATTATCAAATGTTGTGAATTTTACTTTTGTCGCTTCTAATTGCAAATTATTATCCAAAATATTGTTTTTTGATCCATCAGGCCCTCTACCTCAATGCATGTAGTCGTTATTCTTCAACCTTGATGCCTTACTAAAAAAAAGGTACAAATTCCGTCCCAAATACTTAGTAAGGGATACTCTGCAATTATGGTCTCACAACTTCGGCGACTATACTACAATTGAACTTGCAAATTATCATCCAATCAGATCGCAACCGGAAGTTTCAGTAATTGACCTGATCATTAAATGAATCTTGGTCAAATGCCTCTCAATTTTGAGTGGCTGAAGAATGGTGTTCACAAACTTTTAATAACTTTTAGTTTCTTGCCATAGTTAACAATATATGGTGCTTGTGAAATGCAACACCCAATGCAAGAAAATATAGAAGACTGTTCAATGCATAAGGCTATCAACCATAAAGCCACATTGAATGTCAGATAGACTTAGAAGTGATGATAAACATGTTCTCAAGTTAACTTTTGTGAGCTCATTTTGCATCTTATAGTTGAAAAAGTTAAACTACCATAATCGTATTAAAGTCGATAATTTCTTAATGTTTTCCTAGATTTCAGAGCATTATTTGTATTAAATTTAAGGTTTTATCTTTAATCGTGAGATGAAGACAAAGTCATAATTTCCAAAAGGGCAACATTAGTATTCTAAAATATTTATTGAACATAAAGATTAACTTCTATAATTCTCAAGCTTTTACAAGAAATAACTTTTCTAAGCTTCCATTCTAAATACATGAAATTAAGTGTTAGTTTCAAAAGCTTATCCTGAACGTATTAACCATAAAGATTCTCAAGAAATCCAATGTAAGTAGCTCGTGTAATTCACCATGTGCTTGAGAATCTTTATGGTTAGTTTGAAACATATTAATCCATAAAGATTCTCAAGAATTTCAAAAGCTACCACACTCAGTTTGCGTAACTAACACTTCTAATTTCAGAAAAGCTTAGAAAATGCAAGTATTAGTTTACAAGTTTTCTAAGCTTCCAAATGTAACAACTCTTTGCAAGAAAATGTAAATTTTTATGGTTTTTTTGCAGCCCATCGATGCTTTATGGTGGAGGAATAAGACAATTTCAGCCAGTATTCTTTGTGTTCCCACTACAATTTGGGTTTCCTTTGAAATGCTTGAATACCACTTGCTTATTCTAATTTTAATGTTAATGAAGGCTGGAGGATTTTGCATCATTATGGGTAGTTTGTCTTGTCCATAGTCTCAATAGCAAGGCTTGGTTGTTTCGTTTGCTTTCTTGTAGATTGTTAGTCCGGGTTGTTAGACTCTCTTGCAATCTTTTGCTTGCTGCTCCGTATGTTGCTTATGTTAAGTCATGGTCCTAATTATAATGTTTGTAGTATGCCTTAGTTGTCTCGATTGGTTATTGAACAAAGTTTGGAAAAATTTTGGGGAAAAATGTGGTCTTAGATTTTTTTTTACAGAAAAAAATAATACAAGGCCACATTTTTCTCGAAAATTTCTCCAAACTTATAAAAAAAGATTAAAAAAACCCTACTATGTTCCCCATTCATGATAAAAATTTCAGATGGTTTCATATTATAAAAGATACACCGTAACTCAAAGAGCTTGGTTCTCAACTACCAGTTAGTGCTTTTTCTCTAATTATCTTTTCTATATTCACTTCCTTCTTTTGCCGGGGATTGTTTCCTTCACACCATTTGTGTTATTTACATCATATTTTTGTACCTAAATTATCGGGGGCAATTTTTTTTTGCTAAAATTTATTAAGAAGTCTTCATTTCTACTATGCAAAAAACAATAGGGGAAATCTTTTGTACCCTTAAGCCTTATGCAACTATACAAAACACTAGAAGTACCAAAAATATTAAGTGTAGAGGAATGGGGAGGGTTTGTGGGAGGTTCCAAGTTGAAGTCCTAATGGGGAAAATTTTTACCTATTAACAACAACAAGCCAGGTCGAAGGATGCTTCCTGGCTATTCCAAGAATAAAACTACCAAGCAATGGTTCTTGCATCAAACTAGCAACTGATGAAAATACACATGAACAACAAGGACAACAATGGGGGAAGTCTCATGTGCTATTGTGTTTTCCTTCCCACTATAAGGGGGGTGAGTCTTGGTTATTTTTTGACTTTGTGGATTGGTTAGGCTCCCCATTGGATGTGTTTGCTCATTTTGAAAATAGCATATAAACAAACCTTGAAATTTGATTTTTGTTTTATTGCAAATGGAGTCTCAACAACCCGAATTTGACCTCCATTTGTAATTAAAAAAAAAAACAAATTTAAGGTTTTTTTTATGTTATTTTCAAAATTCTGACTTACATGCAAAAAGATTTGAATACTTGTCATCTTGAATAATTTTTTGTTAAATAGTTTAAGGTTATTTTTTATATTTGAAATAGGCTGATGGACGGTACAATGCACATTTATTGTTACATTTATGTGGGAGGTAAACTTGTGCAACAAAATGATGGACTATGGGAATACATTGGTGGCCGAAGCAAAGGTATACATGTATATAAGGGAATGTCATTTGCAGAATTCACAAGTAGAATATTGGAGAAATTTGACATTTCCCTTGACCTCGCTAAGATGCACTATATCCTTAAGTTCAATCCCAAAGTCATCCAAGATTTGGAAGATGCTGATGACTTGGATAATGTGATCTCTTATAGTGATAATTTTGTTGAGGTTTACATGGTAGAATCATCATGTTTGGAAGGCGTTGAGGAAAATATGCCAAATACACAAGTGGGCCAGGTAGCGAAATTTTAGATGAACATCATAATTTTTGTGTTACCATTTAAATGAATTAATTTATTCACTTATTATACCATGCGTATATACTACTAGTAATATCTTCCTCATGTGCATCCAACAATGACATAACATGTGATGTGATGATACGATAAAGAGGTTTTTCATCCCGATGTGCAGAAATTGAATATACCCCATTAGAGTCATATCAGTTTGATGAAGCTATATTGGGGTTAGGGCATACTTTTAAAAATACCGAAGAGTTTCGTAATGCTATATATTAGATGTCTTTAGGTGGAAGGTTCCGGTATTGGTACTTGAAAAACTCACCTAAGCACATGTCGATGAAATGCTCAATTGATTTATGTCCATGGAAGATAATAGCTCGTGTTGTTGTGGGTAATGAATTCATTTAGTTCACACATTCTATGATAATCATAATCATATAGTGCAAGATCAATGTTCATATAAGGTGAAGGTTAGTTCAAAGAGTGTATGCTGCTATCAGAGATGTATTTAGGACAACTCCGCATTATCTTCCCACTTAAATATGCAAGTGATTTTCTCATGGTCATGAAGTTGAACTAACATATAACCAAGCTTAGCACATTTAAGAAAAGGCTAAGGATAAGAACTTTGCAGCCCACTGCATGACTCTATGTTTTTGCCTTGGTTGTAAGCATAGGCTAAGGGAGATAAACTGTGTACTATAGTCGAACATACTCCCGACTTTGGTCACTTTAGTCAATTGTTTGTCACACATGCATTTTTTATACAAGGTTTCATGCAAGGATGTCAACCAATATATGAATCTTTCCATTTTTTGATGAAATAAATTAAAAAAAAAAAAAAATTACTAGTTTACATTTTTTAAATTGGGGACGTTTACAACATAAACATGTACTATGTTATTCATTTAGTAAGCGCTATTTTTGGCTTCCACAAATGTATATAAAGAATATCATGTGTTGGTGTATAGGTGTACTACCTTGGAAAGATATTTCAGATAGAAAAATATGCAAATCCTATGAGAAGTGTAAGCTTGCACACTCTTTTGTATAGTTAGTGCATTTGTCTTGTACATTTAGTGTAATCACTCAGACACTATAACAGCTTGCTGTTTTTCCCTTTGTTAAATACTTCAATATATGTAGACCCCTGACTTTGTCCCCTCAACACTTACATTTTATCCTATGGGTGTCACACTCACCTATCGTTTCATATGACACCGTTTATCCCATTTAACCTTAGTTGGTTTTTCGAGCCTCATGACTTTGTATGTAGTCCATTGAGTGCGCATGTAGTTCACTCGGAGTGTCATCAGATTTTATTGGCATCGTACATAGAAAGCAAGTGCCCCCTCCCCTGAGGTTTTAGCTAAATCGGAGTTTATTAGAGTATGTCAAATTCGGAGCACTTGAGCTTTTTTCGATTGTATCTCCCTTGTCCGAACTCAGAATCATGCATCGTTTGTTTTTTTGGATTCCTTATTTTCCAAGGAGGTTTATATTAAAAATTCATAATTTTTGTCAACTGTTCAATTCAATCTATTTTATCGGTTTGTTAGGTAGTATGTATACACATCGTTGGGTGATTTTGGCAAGCACTCCTCCTTGTTTCGATCATATCTCCCTCATTCGAACTTGGAATTGTGCACCATTTTTTTTTGGTCTCCTTATTCTTTAGGGAACATTATGTCAAATTTTCATAATTTTTCTCAACCGGCTAGACCGGTTGGCATTCGGTTCAACCGGTTCGTCGGGCAGCTTGTGTGGAGTGCTGATTTTTGTGATTTTGGAGCCCAAATCCCATATGGATCGTGCCCATATGCTTCATATCGGTCTTGGGTAGTATTTTGGGTCCATTTTGGGCTTTGGCTTGAGTTTCATGCAACCCACCATGAATCCATGTGGATACTTGGTGGTGAAGCAATATGAAAACTTAAGAGAGTTAACTTGCATGGGGAATTAAGAGGGAAGCATCGGGAGGTGGTTTCAAGGCTAATGGGGCTCTTTCCAGAGTTTGAAGGTGGAAAACACCAGGTGGGCTCATAGGTTAAGGTGGGAATCAGTATAAAAGAAGAGAAAGATCAGAGTGTAAGGGCCCTTTGGTACTTTTCCCGTGTTCGGATGCACATTTTCTGATTTTTTTTCGGATGCTTAGCTTGGATTTTTTTTTGCGTTTTGTGGAAAAGGTAAGAACTAGACCCTTGCTCCAATCTATTTCATATCTTCTTCCCTATGCTCTAATCCTTGAATAAAATATATCTTTTTGCTTGGTTGGCCTAAGCACAATTTGTTGGGTAAGGCAATGGTCCATGGGGCCAAGTTTTCAGTTTGGTAAGAAGGCTCATTGGCCTTCTATGCATATTTCATTTTGATTATCTCATGAGACCTTCAAGGTCTACAGTGATGATGATTATGGGACTTCCATAAGGTGTCATTCTTCGAATTGAATGGTACGGTTTCTATGTTTGGCATGGGAACCGGCTTCAACAAGCCGCTAGGCAGCCCCGATTTTAGAAAACACAACGGATTGTTTTAGTTGGTTCTCACACATCCAAGCTGAGAATCATGTACCGTTTGTTTTTTTAGTTTCCTTATTCTTTAAGGAATATTCTGACCAAATTTGAGGATTTTCCTCAACCATTTGAACCGGTTTTCACGCTCATATGTGGGAGCCGGTTCAACAATTTATGTTGGGCAGCCCTGGTTTTAGAAAACACAACGATTTGTTTCTATTTGTTCTTACTCATCCAAGCTGAGAATCACGAACCGTTTGTTTTTTTTAGTTTCCTTATTCTTTAAGGAATTTTTTGACCAAATTTATAGTTTTTCTCAAATTGCGCTAAACTGGCTTAAAACCGCCCATCCTACCATTAGGTTCAGTTTTCCGAAATAGTAGTTTGGGTACTTTGCTTTTTTTGTGTCAATTCTCACTCATTTAGAGTTGGAATTGCACTCCGTTTGTTTTTTTGGATTCCTGACTCTATGAGGAAGGTCTTGACAAATTTTGAGAACTTCTCTCAACCTACTGAACCGGTTGGGAAATCGGACCAAAATTTCTGCTCATTAGTTCGCTTCCAAACCACAAATCTTGATTATGTATCGAGTCAGATGAGCAGTGTTCCCGATTATTAGCTAATGTAGGTGTGTGATTGCAAGGTTGTCTCTTGTCCTCGATTGGTTGATTTTTGGCATTGCATCCGCGAATGGTTACTTGCCCATTCCTAGAAATTGCGGTTTGACGTTTATGATCGGGCATGACTTTCTAGGAATAAAGGGCTGCAGGAGGCCTTATAGTTGAATTTGCAGCTAAGTTCATGGGATTTAGGTAGTTGAATTACAATTTGGTTCTAGGGATCTAGGTGGCTGCATTGCTTGTAAATTAGTGAATCATATGGTCTTCATTTTAATAAAATGGGGTGGCTTGGTTGCAGCCCTATTTTAGAACACTTTGTCGTGTTTCAGTTGGTTCTCACTCATCCGGGCTCAAAATCATGCACCGTTTGTTTTGTTAGATTCCTTACTGTATGAGGAATTTTCTGACAAAGTTTCAGAATTTTCTCAATCGTTTGGACTTTTTGAGAACTGGTTGTACAAGATGCCTCATGTGCAACCCCTGCTTAGCATGTTTCAAAGCCCAACCCATATGGCGTGTTCTCATTTAATACTCAAAGGAACCTGTAAGCCACTCTCAAGGTCTGAGTTCAGTTTTACTGAACAAAGTGGGGTAGTAGGCAATGTGGGATTGGTAAGTATGATTTGGTTTGTGGGATTTTAAAGGAATGTGTGCTAAAGCAAGCAAACCACTTACCTTATTTCAGCATGCTTTTCTTCTTTTGGTATGGGATCCGATATTTGGTTTTAAATGCATGATCTATGATGTATTATTTGCCCTACCTATTCCTGTAGCGCATGGTTAAGGACCTCAGGTACGTGCTTGGGCGTTGGTATTTGTATTCATATGCGTACATGGTGTTCGACTCAACATCATGATGCATTCAGCCTGGCTGATCGACCTCTTTATGCAAATGGGCCGCTTAGGGACCAGTACACACCCATTGTTTTGATTGGCTGAAAGGTTTATGTTGGATACTGAGTAGGTTGGTGTGATTCAAGTCATCTATGTAGCCTAGGAGGCTGTTTGATCTTTGACCCATATGCTCCCACATACCCAATTCACTAGTATAGATTGAATTCCGGGCCTAGAGGGGTACTACCTCGCATGAGATACCTTCCCAATGGGTAAACTGATCCCCAGACCCAGAAATCTAGTTTTGTAGACCGCTTTTTCCTGACTAGAGTCAATGAGGGGTTTTTGTTCTTATTTCATTTTCCCCATTTAAAAAAATAATAATAAAAAAAAGTAAGTGGTGACTCCAAAGCAAAACCGTTCCTCCTTGGGGACAGATTTTCCAAAACTCGAAAATCAACCACATTTTCTTTCATTTAAAAGCTTAGTCGCACGTGCTCGCAGTGGACTGCAGTAGTGTCCACAATATGAATCTTTCCATTTTTTTGATGAAATAAATTATAAAAAATAGAAACTAATTACTAGTTTACATATTTTTAAATGGGGGACGTTTACAACATAAACATGTACTATGTTATTCATCCACCAATGCGTATAAAGAATATCACGTGGTCGCGTATAGGCGCATTTACCTTGAAAGAGATTTTGATGGAAAATATGCAAATCCTATGAGAAGTGTAAGCTTGTACACCCCTTATACAGTTAGTGCATTTACCTTGTACATTTAGTGTAATCATCTTGTACACTATAACAAATTCATGTTTTTCCCTTCTTAAATACTATTATATGAATCTTTCTATTTTTTTGATGAAATAAATTATAAAAAAAGAAACTAATTACTAGTTTACATATTTTTAAATTGGGGACGTTTACAACATAAACATGTACTTTATTCATTTAGTAAGCGCTATTTTTGGCTTCCACCAATGCGTATGAAGAATATCACGTGTTGGTGTATAGGAGTACGACCTTGGAAAGAGATTTCAGTTGGAAAAATATGCAAATCCTATGAGAAGTGTAAGCTTGTACACCCCCAATACAGTTAATGCATTTGCCTTATACAGTTAGTGTAATCACCTTGCACACTATAAATTCATGTTTTTTCCCTTGTTAAATACTAATATATGCATCTTTCCATTGTTTTAGAGAAGGAAATAAGGAAATACAATGAAAATATTTGGTTTTTAATATTTGCTTTATATTTTCTAATATTTTCTAAATTTCAATTTGATCGTTTCAAACAAACAATTAGATCATCATCTTCTCAACTCCAACTAGCATAAAACCATTGAGGTAGCATTAGACTATTTGAAACTTCTAAAGTTACTTAGTCTCAGAAGAAGAAAAAAACTAGTACCAAACCAATGTGTGAGGTATCATTAGACTATTTGGAGTAATGTATGAAGGTTTCTCCCCTTATCACATCTTCCTTGAGTTGATCTACAATTAGCACCAAACCAAAACTAAGGAAACCCGAAGTCATTTGCTACTTTAAAAAAACTAGTTCAAACTTGTGGTGAGTAAACTGAAACAGAGCAAGCAAGATGTACACGCAACATGACTCAACTTAACTTGATTCTTCATGCTTCTTTATGAGTTTTTATTTATTTATTTATGTTTTATAATATTTTCTTTGTTCTTTTCTTTTTCTTCTTGTGGTGCTATTCAGATTTGGAACAAGAACTTCCTCATCCCTAGTCCCCACTCCAAATCTTTGTGCCTAAGCCATGTTTAAAGGGTTACTTGTATATTTTCATGCTAAAATCGGTTTAAGCTAAGCCAACCATTAAGTACAAAACTGTTAGTTAAATAAAGACAAGCCACAAGGAAATAATAGATGATTATTGAATGGAAAAAATCATGTCTAGTTTCTACCAGGCTTTACTTTTTACATAAACACAAATTCCGCTCTAGCAATACAAATCTGAACTCCGCTCTGTTGTAAACTCCTTACCTCCACACACATGGACAAATACTCAACTCTATTAACATAACTCCTGTAAATGCAAATTTGAACACTATAATTCCCAACTTGAAAATAAGGGCTGACTAATTTCTAGGTCTTAAATATATCCTTAAACACAAGAAAATTATTTAGCCTCCAGGTAATCCTCCCATCCAAAATATCCACACTCGACCAGAAATAGTTACCAATTGAGACTTTGTTTCATTGTTATCTTGCAAAACCGTGAAGCTTTCATCCAAGACATGGATATCGGCCAGAATGCTCCATCCAAGAGTTTGATTTGGAAATTAAAGACAAGAAGGGTAGTGACAATGTGATAGCCGATCACTTGTCTAGATTGGAAAAAAAACTAATGAAGAAGAAAAATGAGGTGAAATAGTAGAAAATTTTCCTGATGAGCAGTTGTTTTTGTTGTCAGTCCAAACACCTTGGTATGCTGATATTGTGAATTACTTAGTTTATGGACTTATGCCATATGAATTCAGTAACCAACAAAAAAGAAAGTTGAGAACTGATAGCAGATTCTATATTTGGGATGATCCACTACTTTTCAGAAGAGGAGTAGATATGATTATCAAAAGATGTGTACCAGAAATAGAACAAGGTGAAATTATTAATAAATGCCATGCATCACCATATGGAGGACATTTTGTAGGAGACAAAACAACCCATAAAATTCTCCAATCAAGTTTTTATTGGCTGATGAATACACATTTGAGTGATAATTATAATAGAATCTAGCACATTTAAATCACAATTTACCCACATTTGGCACAAGAACAAAGACTTAATCTCTTCGTGTTTTCGATCAGGTAGGTCTTTTCAGGTTTAAAACGTAAGTGCACAAGGACGTCATCTGAAGCCATTACGGCTGAACGCGATGTGGGGCGAAAGCAATCGACGGTCTCTGAACTCCAGCCAAAGCAAGGAAAGCACCAAGTGATCGCACCCAAGAGAACTTGAAGTTCTACCCGCATAACTCACTGAAAATCAATCAAAGAAAGAGCCCACCTAGAACTTAAAGTTCCACGGCATAACTCACTGAAAATCAACAAGTATTGAATGCCACCTGGGTAACTTCAAAGTTCTACCGTACAACTCGCATGGAACTTCATGGAAGTGCCCAAGAATTCAATCCGTGACGCGAGGGTACTCCTCACAACAAACCAAAATGGGAAAATCACACGGCGGGGCTATAAAAGGAGGAGGACACAAGTAATGTATGACGCTTAGTTTTTTTAGTTCTTCACTTCTAGGTTTAGTTTCGATAATAAGAGTTTTCGCCTTTTGAGTTAGACTTGTAGATCCGCATTTCCCGCATTTGATTCTTTTTGTAAGTTTCTGATTCAAGAGTTTGTAATCTTCAAAGATAAATATTTATTCGCTTTTAAATCCTAGCATTCCATATTCTTCATTCTCGCTTTACGTCAATTCGATTTCGCAAGGTACCGCTTTTTATGATTAATCGTTTCTTCGACTTTTAATTGTTCATACAAGTTTTAATGGTTTCTCTAAACCCCATCACGCATCATACGGTGAAACTCACCCCGACTTCGGGCAGGCAAAGTCCCCCAATTCTTTCGATTTTCAACGGATCGCGTGAAGTATCGGGATCACTTGTGTGTAGTTGCTCAATCCTTCGCTGGGCAAATTTCGACAACGTGTTAACGAGATATCGCACACGCTTGTGCTTGATCATAATGCCAACTATGGTTTGTTTTAATTGAGAACACTTGTTTAGTATTACTCGATATCTTTATTTTCCAAAGAGAATTTAAAGACAACTTTCCATCGAAGACCATTTATCAATGGTTCCTGGGGATGAGTTTATAAAATAAGATGTGGGACTTACCCGATCGTGGCGAGTGGAACCCCAAAATCTCAAGAATTGTCTTTCTAGTTTAAAAATATTTAACCAATCAACCGCTCACCTAAACAACACAACATTACAATTCTTTGAATCATACTTTAGCTGGGAATGGGCCCTATTGATCAACAAAGTAAGACCGCTTCCCCGAGGGAGATGACCTCGGTGGGAATTTTACAAGTATTACAATGCTAGACGACCATAATCTTACGCTGGGGAATGTAATTGTGCACACTAATCAGACGGCATCGCCTTCATTATTCAAGGACCTGTTGAATGCAAACATTGTGATAAATGTTAGAATGGGCAAATATAAGCAAGGTAAGAAATGAAAGCCCCTCTCGTTGCTGAACTCCTAAGGGTGCGATTTTTATGTTTGGAGAATGGGGGACTTTATGGACCTTTTTCCATCATCATTTGGAAATCTATACATTCTCCTAGCTGTGGATTATGTATCCAAATGGGTGGAAACAATAGCTTGTTCCAGAAATGATGCTAATACAGTTGTTAGGTTTATACAAAGGAATATATTAAGTAGGTTTGGAGCACCCAGAACAATTATTAGTGATGAGAGAAGCCATTTTACAAACAAAGTTTTTGTAAAACTCATGAGCATATATGGAATCAAACATGTAATGAGATTGGCTTACCACCCTCAATCAAATGGGCAAGCAGAAATTTCCAACAGGGAGATAAAGAAAATTCTAGAGAAAATAGTGAATACAAGCACCAAAGATTGGTCTATAAAGATAGATGATGCATTGTGGGCTTATAGAACTACTTACAAACTCCCAATGGAATGTCCCCATACAAAATTGTATTTGGAAAATCTTGTCATCTTCCTCTAGAATTGAAATACAAAGCTATGTGGGCCATCAAGAAACTGAATTTTGATTTTCAAGCTGCTAAGGAAGAAATATTACTCCAAATGAATGAACTGGAAGAGTTGAGAATGAAGCTTATGATAATGCCAGAATATACAAAGATAAGACAAAGAAATGGCATGATCAGAAGATTCTGAGGAAGGAATTCACAGCAGGAGAATAAGTCCTATTATACAATTCCAGGCTCAAGCTGTTTCCAGGAAAACTAAAGTCTAGATAGAGTGGTCCTTACACAATAGTAACAAGTACACCCTTTGGAGCAGTGACAATTAAAACTAATTCTGGATGTGAATTTAAAGTGAATGGTCAGAGATTGAAGCATTACCTTAGAGGGAACATAAATAAAGAGTGAACCAGAAGAAAGAGAAGGAAGAATTTTGCTAAAAAGAAAACATTCAGTAGCAAATGTCTAGCTAAAAACAATAAACTGAACAGCTTCTTGGGAGGCAACCCAAGAAATTTTTAGTTTTCATAGCTAGCTTGTTTTGGTTAAATTTTGTGTGTTTGAAGTTTAGTTTGAATTTTGTTTGAATTTTTATGTGTTGTTTTTGCTAATTTTTCAGGAACGATGAAGCTGAATTAGAAATTAACTTTATTAGAAAGCACACTCTCTCAAACTGATTATGCAGAAAATGCTACAAGGGGAAGTATTTTGATTTGCCTGACTTGCTCTTTAATGATAATTGAAGTTTAGGGGAATATAATTTTGTTTAGAGCAAAAAAATAAATAGTAGCTTTGTTGTTATCATTCTTTGAATGCTCTGAATATCATCCTATTGAATCATATTGAGTGAAGAAATGAAAAAGCGATTGCGGCATACTGAATTCGAGGTTCTTGATGATTATGTGCTTTTCACAAGTATGTTCGATTAGTATGAATGAATGCACATTTCTTTGAATGTTACTTGATGAAAAAATGTGAATCGTGTACTCGAGAAAAAACATTTTCTATGTCGCGATATTTTTCACGCTGACAAAGAGTACCAAAACTCTGTTGCAATATTGTTTCTTATTGTCGCGACAAAGACTAGGTTAGTCTGTTGAAGCCGTAGGAAATTATGTTACGACAAAATTTTTAGTGTCGCAACAACCTTTAACTAAAGAAGCATAACCTGTGTCGCAACAATGTTTTTCTTTGTCGTTACATTATATCAAATAAGATAACTGAACTAGGCAATGACATTAATTTACTATGTCGCAACAGAGTTGGCTATGCCCTGTGTTTCTGAAAGAAAAACTTTTTCGCAACAATTTTTCTCTTTGTCGCGACATAAGTACAAATAAACACCATAAAATATGTCGCGACAATATTTTTGTATATTGTGACATAGGTCTACTTGAGCATCAATTTTTGTGTTGCGACATACTTTCTCTATGTTGCAACCAAGTTGGCTTTAAACTGATATTGCAAAGAGAGTTTTTTTGTCGTGACAATATTTCTCATTGTCGTGACAATATTTCTCATTGTCGTGACATAAGTACACTTGAACATCACATTTTTTTGTCGCGACAATTTTTACTCTGTCACAACAAATGACTGACCTAGTTTTAATTGATTTCAGAAAATATGTCGCGACATTACTTTTCTATGTCTTGACATAAAATTAAAAAGGGATTAAACTCTATGTTAGTTTTGATCACGACATTTATGATGGTACAACAAACATCACCTATAACAGATGAATTTTGGAAACCCGGGAAGGTCACCCGCCTTTAGAAAAACATCAAACCACTCACTTTTTTTCACCAAATCTCTTCCCCTCCTTTCAAAAATCCTAGATCCCCTAAAGCCCTCTTCTAACAATGTATGATCCGTCAAACCTCGTTCCTAACCTAAACGAAATAATGGAAGAGTATGCTAAGATGGAGGAAGAAGCAGTCCAAGAGACTCAAGCAGAAAGAGGGCAGGAAGAAGAAAGAGCTAAATCTAGAGCAGAGGTGGAGCAACCAGCTAAAGAAACCAGAAAGAGGAAGAGGAGCTGAAGAAGCTGGTGCTGGGGGCAGAGAGGAAAAGGCAAGCAATTGGATATCAAAGATGGCCTATTTCGCCTAGAGGGATAAATTGCAGCACAGAGATTTCATAGGCGAAAGAGGTTTTAGCAAGTTGATCTCCCCCTTCCAAGAAGTTATTGAGAAGAGAGGATGGCTTCTCTTTTGTGAGCACAAGGCTCCTGGGTTCGTAGGATGGTGAAGCAGTTCTATGCTACTGGCAGGGAATGAAGGATAAGATAGTATATGTTAGAGGAAAATGAATATCCTTCAACAGGGAGCAGATAGACCAAACCTACAATCTGAATGAGAGGAAGAATAGGTTGAAGTTCAAGAAACTGGTGAAGGAACCTGACTTCCAAAAGATCAGATCTGCCGACCGAGGGCAGCCGGCAGAATACCACTTAAAAAACCCACATGAGTCCATCGCAAAAGGAGCATTTACTGAACAAACAAAGGTTTAGTTTTATTTCATTTGTTCAGTTATATTACCAAAGCATCTAAGTACCATAAGGGAGAAGAAGGCAGTACTGTTGTACGCCATATTGAAAGGATATAAGTTCACTATTGGAAAGATCATTGAAAAATCAATCTTAAGTTATTACAAAGGTGGATACAAGGGATTGATACCCCACCCAGCACTGATCACTAGGTTGTGTATCCTGGGTGGTGTGGAAGGAGATTGGGAGGAAGAAGAAAACTCGCTTCTGTACCTCACCCGACACCGATTGTGAATCACCAAGGGCCTAAAAAATGCAGGCAGAGGAAGAGAAGCATAAATTGAAAGAGATGACAGAGATGATGTAGAAATACATCAAATACAGATGGAATGTGAAGCTCCAGAGCAATAACAAAGGCAGAGAAGTGTGAGCCCAATTTTGACCCTCTCCCTAGAAGTGAGACAAGTCCATCGCAAGCTGGAAGACCAGAGCATTAAGGTAACAATGTTGAATTGATAGATATGATGAAAGCAATGAAGCAAGAAATGCAAGAGAGACAAACATATGAAGATTCAACTCAACCGAGATGAATATATGAATACGTAGCTCGTATCAAGGATCGAATCTGAAGAAGCACCGCTGCAGAGATCAAGAGGAAGAGCTGAAGGGGAAACAAGAGAAAGATAACTAAGTGAAGAACCCAGGGCAAGAGAATATGCCTTCCTTCCTGATCAATTGAGGAAAGACAGTGAGCTGCTCAAAACAATGAAGGATAGAGAGGATGTTATAGAGCAAAACATGTTGTAGAATGCAGATGCCTTCGGATACCTGTATAAAGAGCACCAGAAAGAAATAAGGCTCCTCATAGAGAAAAAAGACAAGGAAATGGAAGCCAACCTAAATTATTAGAAAATGCTGGACATAGAGTTTAGACATGTTCAACAAAAATCGACAAAATGTACTCGCCAGGTGAGTTTAAGGAACCCCGAACTTATCAAGGGTAGACAAAATGATTTCATCAAACAATTAGCCGTCACTGGAGCTGTCTACATTCAATAAGAGGAGAGGAATGGGTTAAGTCCAAATTACCACAAGTCCATATCCCTCGAATTCTCCTCTCTTCTCAAATAGCCTATTTACAAATTTGAACCTCGTCATCCGAATCAAATTTCAGCATGATAGAAGAAGGAAATGAGCAACCCAACTGTCTCTCCCCTTTTCCCTCTTTGTAACCAAGTCTCTCTTACCTGAAAAAATTAATGAAAATTCTTTTGTAGAAATTGGTGTTCACTCGCATTTTGCATTTCTTGTGTGTTTATTGTCTATTTCCTTTCCTTTGTGTTCAATAATTAGAAATTGATGACCTTTAGTAAATAGCTTTGCTAAATAATGAAGAACCCAGTTTTCTTGGTTAAATTGTTGAATAGCTGTGAATTGTTTGGTAGACATCGAATGATTGTGGAATTGAATGTTGTTGTGTTAAGCTTCTCTAAATTAAATGGCTTGATTTAAATAAGCTTTGCACTTGTAAAATAGCATCGCAACATGATCAAGTACCAAACAAGAATTTGATAGATGAATCGGGGTAGGATGCATTGAACTGAAAAAGAAAGTTGTGAAGATATTGATGAATGTGTTGAACTTCAAGAATAAGGAAGATTGCAACCAATTGATTGAACAAATAAGACCTCAGAATTATGTTTCAGATACAGCTTAGTTATTATGAACCCTGATAAACATTGCACATAGTCAAAAGTTTCCCTAAAACAAATTGTGCTAAAAATTAGGGACATCTTCTGGGATCTATCACAATTAAATCTCCAAATGTCCTAAAACTTGTTAGATTATGTGACGCCCTAAATCCGGGGGTCCCGTTGACAACCCTTCAACCTGTAGAATTCCTATGAATTTCGGGTGACCCGATACCACACTGTTGTGTCCCATTTATCGGGATCCATATTTAAAAAAAAATCAGGCGCATTCTCCTTGTCTTGTTCTTACCCAACATACAACTTATATAACAATATAATCATAACCCATCCAGGGTCTTAACAGAAGTAGTATTGGCCCCACATGGTCCATCTGTCCATATCCCCAATATACATCCCTCTACCGGGATCCATTCATTCACATTTAAATCTAAAATATGAAAATAAAATGCTTAATTACAGTCCGTAAGAGTCCGATCACGGCCCTCTTACCATAATTACATACCCGACTATTTATACAATAATCCCAAAAAAATTTAGTTACAATTCTTTTATACAAAATATTTTTTATAAAAATGTTACTCAAAGGTAATATCAAGGCCACACATCGGCCTTCTTCATAATCACGACCTCGTTGGAGCATCGTCTCCCTGTACACCCCCTGTATATGAAAGGGGGTCCCACAACGGGGTGAGCAATGCCCAGTAGAAAAATTCTCCTATGGCTACTCCCCACCTAAAATGCACATGCAATGACAACCATGAAAACGTTCAATCACATTCCATATAAATAATGCAATCCTATATGGAATATTACGTGTCATGCACGAGATGAGAATCCTCATGCCCACAACCCGAGTCCTGATTGACTCCCTCACACCTGCAATGCCAAGTGTGAAAACCAATCATTAGTGTTTTACCCAATGACTTAAACTATTGGACAACCCTTCGATATTTATTTTTTTTATTTATCAAATCCCGTGTGTTTATTTGGGTTATGAATTTTAGGGGTCTCACTGCAGGCTTTGCACGCCTTCCGACACTTTTGAGAACTTTCATCGCTGGATACATATGTCTGACCAAGAATAAAATTTGGGTCTTTCACCCTGGGGGGGATCTGCCTCATCTTGCTTCACCTAAACACACGTGATTTAGTATTATTATTGTTTTACACAACCGTGAGTCTCGATTTTGGACGTTGTCCCATTTCCGAGCTCACCACACATTCACCAAGAATGGTGAATAACCAACACCATGCACACACAACCGACTCAATGCGATGTGACCGTGCATATGAAATGCAATCATGTCATTTCATGCTATGTCATGCTACATGCAACATTTATAAATTTCGGATAATTATATTTCCTACATATAATTTTCATTCATCACAATTTTCATGTTAATACATCACGTAAGCACATATTAACATGATATTTTTACACACAATAGCATGTTATTTATTTTTCCAATAATAACACACAAAATGGCCCAAATCTTGGACCCACATAAACAGGGCACCTCTCAGTCCCTTCACTACCATGAACCATTTTTTGTTCTATTCATTAATAAATTACAGTGATACTGAAAAACTCAACAAAACTCAAAGACATAAGTCCCGAGATTAAAACAAAATCTTAACACGCCCAGATCACTCGAAAACAATTCTAAAATGTGTTATCCTGACTGTTCAAAATAGTCCTAAAATTCAGCCGCATCACCGAAATCATTCCAAAATTCCTCTTAAAAATCCTCACACTCAAATCCCTAAATTTAAATTTGGGACTAAAATTTACGGCCTCTAAGAAAACCCCCAAGCCATTAAATAGCCTTTAGGCTATAAATAATTCAAGTAAGAAAATTCCCTACCTCTTGGAGTTTAATAAAACTCCCTGATTTCGGTTCCCAAGCGTAGCTCTCATCGCGTAGATGAATTTTGCATCTTGCTCTGACGAAAACCATCGGTCCAATCTCCGTAGATCATAGAGAGAAGCAGAAAACTTTTTTTTTCCTTTTTCTCTCTCTCTTCGCTCACTCTCTTGTTCTCCGTCAATTTCCTTCCTTTTTCTTTTTCTTTTTTTATAATTTGGATACATGGCTCACATTGCGCCATGTGTCCATCTCTCATTCGGGTTCATTTCTGCCTCAAAACAATTTATTTATTTTCAGTTCATTTTATTTTAAATGAACTTAGCTCAAGCCATTTCCTGACTTTCGAGATTTTTGTAAAAATCTCATCCCTGGAGTCACTAGCGACTTATCACCTAGAAAATTGTAAAAATATTTCTACTGTCTCATAATTCGACGAAACTTTTCTAGGTCACTAGATTCTCATGAGGATTTAATTTAACGACAGCTGCTTCACATCCGAGATCTAGAGAATTTTCTAGGCTATCCTCGAACCATTCTAAAGAATTTATTATTATCATTTTGCCATTTTTGAAATTTTCTAATTTTCCGTTTTACAGATTATTAACAAGGTGAAATCCTAAGCAATAACACTAACATGAAGTGATATAGGCCATTCTTGGAAGATTGAGCCTTTCAAAGCCTACCTTATTAATATGCATAAGCATACACCTTAGTTCCTTATTTGAGCTAATAGCCTACCTCATCATCAACCAGCAAATGAAAAGCCTAGATCCTCCCTTGAACATAATCCTACAGTAAAGAACCCTTAATTGCCTAGATTACATGACAAATACATCAATGATGGAAAATGACAAGTTTTGAGGAATATTATTTCAAAGTACAAAGAAGGATAAGAAGGGTTGAGACAGAAAAATCAATTGAGATGAGAAAAGATGAAAAGAATGAGGAAAAGAAGCTATGAAAAGAAAAGTGTCAAGGTGGAATAAGTTTGGTCTCAGTCCTTCCTCCTCGAACAATTAAGTCCTTAAACAACATCTAGTACCCTAATGCCAACTGTACGGGAGTTATCAATTCAAAGTTTGTTAAGGGTGGTAAAAAGCTTAAAAAGACAAAACATTGCAATATTCCATAAAACTTGATAGAAGATGAAAAGTGGAAAAGCTTCTAAGAGAAAGAAGAGAATTTATAGTATGAATGTAGTCAAGAAAAATACCACTCCAGAAAGTATGCAAAAAGACGCACTAAACCAAATATGAGGTTAGAAAGTTGACATGAATTGAAAAAGTCAAGAATGCATATGAAGGCGCCATGTCAAAGTGTAAATGAAATATGGTAAATTGAACCTAAATTATCTCTACATCTACTCCACTACTCTCACTCACATTATAAGCCTAAAAGACCTAATTGATTCTGAAGGTGGTATATGCTTACATTAGTGAAGATTAATATGAAAAACAAGCATATGGGGCTTTAAAGAATAAAGGAGAAGCATGCTATATGAGTAATATCCCAGAAGATTAACTAATCTGCCAACGAAGAAGAAAGAAGACCATCACACACTCACAAATCGTGGTCAATAATTGGAATTGTTTACATCTATATAAATTACTCGCTTTTAGTGAACTTAATTGAAAATCTTCCTATCTTCAGATTGAAACATATTTAGAAATAATTTTACACCAACTGCGCCTACCAAATTGTGATTGAATAGAAATGTCCTTAAAAATAAAGCTAAATTGTTCGAGACAAACAAAATTTTTCTTGCTCGAGGACAAGAAACAACTATAAGTTCGGGAATTGATATCCAACCATCTCATTTTATCCATTTTCTGCATATAGTGGTTATAATCATTTAAGTAAATTATTAATGTTCAATTCAAATCTTATTGTGCTTTTAATGAAAAATAGACAATTCCAAGAAAAACATGTATCTGGTCATGGCGTAATTTCTCTCATTACAACATAGTTTCACATAATGTCGCAACAGAATCCCAAGAGAACCAAGAGGGAGTTATGTCGCAGTCATGATCAAGCTAAACTCAAGCTATAATGAAGACTCACAGAACATACCAGATAGACTCCGATTGATTTCTATCATGACAATGGATTTTTATGTCGCAACAAAGCTGGAGAAGTTCATAAAGAAGAATGTCAAGACATTCATCACTATGTCGTGACACTGATCAAGCACATGGCAATGAAACTCATGTCGCAACATAAAGAATTGAAGATAAGCAGTAGTGTCTACGGACAAAATACAACTATGTCGCGATTAATAAAAATCCACAACACTTGAAGGGCAAAGAAGACTCGTCGCACGAGAAGCTTTATGTCGCGGCGTAAAATAGCAAAAGTCATCGAGACATATCAAGACAAAGTGCCTACGACAGAATTTTCTATGTTGCGACAAACATTTCAACTTATGACAAAACCAAGGCAGATTATATGTCGCGACAGAGGAAAACTATGTCATGACACAACATTCAAAGTCAATAATGAAGGATAAGAAGATTCTCAGAAGACACACTTTAAGTCGCTGACAAACACAACATGAGGTTGAAGTGAAATATGTTGCGACAAAGACAGCTAAAGAAAACAAGTAGAAATCTCTGTCGCGACAATAAAAATTGATGAGTAAGAGATTTATGTCACGACAGATAAGTTTTATATCGCAAAAGAAAATGGAAGAGACATTTATGACCAATCCTGCATAAGTATGTCACGACAAAGCACTTCAATGTTGCAACAAAACAAATACCAATGACCAAGATCAGCACTGTATTATGTCGCTGAAGAAGAAAAGTCTATCATGGCAACAAAATCTAAATCAGGGAGAAACTCTCGTTTGACAATGTTTTACTATGTCGCGACAAAGGTCAGGTAAAGAACCACAAGAATGTCGCAACATTCTTTACCAAGGGTTATAATGAATGAATAAGTCAAGGCAGCACTTTTGTCAAAACAACTGGAAGCTAGGTCGCCGATACAATAAAGAGGAATGCTCGAAGGGAATGTAAGAGTGTCGCAACACAATCAGGAACATGAAATTGTCAAATTTTGTCGCAACATTCCAAAACTCTATCACGAAGCAGAAGGAAACTCAGTCGCGACAAAGAATTTTGTTGTCGCGACATAATATTCAAGTATTCAAGCTGCAAGGCATCCAAGAATTGTCATGACACATGACACTTTGGTCGCGACATAAACCAACAACCTCAACAGAACTATGTCGCGACATTGCCAAATTATGTCGCTAAGAAAATTCAAGGCATTTAGTTTCTAAAAATATGTCGTGATAGAAATCGCATTACTATGATGTGATGAAAACTATGTCGCGACATAATTTTTCCGTCGTAAACAAAGTTTAATCAGCCATAATTTTGGGATCCACAACAGCCTAGAAGTGCGCTCCATCATTTGAAAATCTATAAATGTATCGATTCAGTGGCATTGTACGAAGCTTCCATAAAAAACCAAAGAACTTTAAGGAAGCTGAGTCTTCAGACATTATTTTTCTTTTCTTTTTGTTTAGTTTCTTTAGAGTAGCATTTTTAGCTAGTTCTTTGGGATTGGAACAAGAACTGGGTGTGAAGTTTTCTCGAAATGGGTTCATTGAAAATTTTGTTTTTCATTAATGTCTGATTAAATGAATTTGGAAATTTTCTAGAGTTCATTTATTTCAATTTGTTTGCAATTTCAAGTAATCCTATTTGATCAGTTAGTCACTTGTTTGGTTTCTGTGATCCACTAAAAACTAAGCTTCAAAAGTATATCTTTTCTAGAGGGCCCATAAATATACTTTAGTTTATGTCGCAACAGATATAATGCCCATAACTATCTACCTTTTTTGTGATAAACTCTACTTCAAATTACAACATTATGTTAGAGAGCCCATAACAATTAAGAAGTATGCATTATAACTTTTCTTGAGCACCTATAACTATACTTTAGTACAATATTTATACAAAATGGCATTTCCATGCCCTTTCCAAATCATTTACAAAATATTTGTCAGAGTTCACCTCTTACCTTTGAAAATCCACAATGTAAAGTACATTCCATGATAAAAAAAAATTAAAAATATAATCTTCTTATGAAGATCTTTACATCTTTTGATTTCAATACAAAGTAGTCACATGATATCATGGAATGAAGTGTATGCCTGAGACAGAGCATTTACTTATACTCCACACTATCTGACGATGACTCGGCTTTGCGCCTTCTGGCCCCACCACTATCTACTCCTGTGACTGAGCGTGAAAGCCAAAGCGTTAAACATATGCTTAGTGGCCTTGCATATTCATTCTCATTTCAAACAATATACATATCTATATGCATAACAATTAACTTTGCCATAATGCATCAATTTCTTAATCATCTTAAAAACATTCAACATATTTTGAAACAATCCTTCAATATATTATCATATGATCCATGAAATATTTATCAATACACCATTTTATAGTAGTTTAACATACTTTCATTTTGTCTCAAATATAGAAATACAATAATTCTCATCTTTCACACAAAATGATTCCGTACTTTCATATTATTCTTGTCATAACTCAATTCACACAATCCACACAATTCTTAATCATTTTGCCCTTAAACGAATCTAACCGAAACTTTATGTGCATAGGATAACTGAATCACCGGTACGGTCCCACTAGGTCAGCAGCCGAATATAAAACATTTATCAACTCAATACTCCGGTCTCCGCTGGCTACGACTGTTATTTTTCATTTTCACTCAGGTACACTACCAATATTATCCCGTTAGGCTACGCATCTGAGATGTCACCATAAATCACTGCTTCTCGTGAGTACTACTACATCGACTTTTATCGGGCATAAAATTAACTATTCTCGACTCGAACATGACTGCTAACATTCTCTAAGGGAATTAATAATTAGTCATTTACAATACCATTTTCACATTTCCACAATAGATTAACATTCTCACTTTATTCGCTTGCATATTACCATGAATCCCGTCATGTTTGCCACTACATAGTTCATTTATAAATCAATTAACTAATACTCAAACAAATTCATTTATGGTTTAAATAGAAGCACATATGCATATGTATGTCAAACATTTCAGATTTAACTGGTTCAAACCAAAAACCCAGATTTCATAAGAAACATTCTAGATTTGTTTGACAAATAAACACAAAACTTGAAACAAGAAGATAAGTATGAAGAACAAACCAAAAAGATTGTCGATTCTTGACTCCTATTCCTTGTATCCCAATCTTAGCTCAGGTTTTATCATCATCAACCTCTAATCCATTACAATACAAGCTATAATCGAGAACAACAGCAGCAAACAGCTTCATGCATGCTAGTGTTTCTGGTTAGGGTTGATTTCTACCCAATACACCTTCACTTGAAAATTTTTCTATGAACAAATAAGCCATATTTTTCCCAAACTTCCTTCAAGAAAATGATAGTTCTATGAGTAAATTTTTAGTATAAATTAGAATCATCCAATTCAGAGCACCAAAACTCAAGATATGTCCTAAACAATCGAGACTACTCTATTTTCAAAACATAACCAGAATTTGCCCGAAAACAGTACTTCACTTTGACGAATTTCTGGGTCCAATGGGGTCCAAATTTGAATACACTTATTTCAAGGAAATCCATTCTCCTAGAAGTCTAGTTACCCAAAAATTTTAATCACTCAATTTGGATGAGTGAAACTCAACTTATGGCTTAAATATCAAAACTGTACCAAAACAGAACCAGGATTTGCCCGAAAACAGAGCTTCACTTTGACGAATTTCTGGGTCCAATAGGTCTAAATTCTTTAATACACTTGGAAAGAACAAGAAAATTTTGTTCTCCTAGAAGTCTAGCTTACCTTAAATTTTAATCACTCACTGGAGTACTGCCAGTTATGGCCAAAACAAAACAAGCGGATTTGGAAAAATTTTTGACAAGATCTCCTAAAGCCCCAACATTTCTTTACACAAAAAAATTTCTCAAAACTAACTTAATCAAAGCAAAAATGCCGCTGAATCCTAACTCAAACATATATATACTAAATTATGGTTTTACCAATCCAAACACAATCAAAAAGGGAATTATAAGGGTTCCTAACAAGCAAATGGGTGAATCCATACCCAAACTTAGACAAATATCCATACCTTAATCTTTTTGAACACTTCTCTAGCTTTCCTTCTTCCTTCCTCTTCAAGAACAAGTAGAGTCCAAAGATGGCTTCTCCCCCCTCTCTCAACCGTAGTCCTAGCTCCCCTTTTTCCCAAATGAGAAATGATCTCATTTCACTAAACCAAATTTGGTCTTATTTTCATCTTGTATAAGGCCCTTGCTCCGCCTTCCCTTCTTGGCTTTCTTTTTTCATTTTTTGCATTAAAGTTCTCTATTTCTATTTTGTATATGCATAAATAACTTATCACCTTCTACTTTGGCATATACTCTTCTTCGCTATGACCTTTCGTCCTCATTTTGACATTTTACCAATTTAACTCTTGACTTTGCATACTTCCTAGCTTTATTTTAACTTGTGTTATACCCTAAACTTATCATTAAACTACTAGGGCTTAATTTGGGGTGCACTAATCCACTATGCGAATTCTCACTTTAAAACCTCTATTTTTATCACTTAAAACCAATAAAATAACAAATAAATAAAATAAAAATTTATAATAGCATATAATACTAAGGTAAAATAATAAGACAAGAAGGTTTTTTTTTTTTTTGGATGTTACAAGAAATCCAACTATAAAAGGATGTGGAATGGGGATATATGAAGTAGAAAGTGTTTATGTGTATTATGGATTGAAACCAATGAGTTGTTTTTGGACACAATACAAAGAAAGTTGTTTAGGAATCCTCGCAACAAGAAAAACTTGCTGATTTATAACCTTTTTCTATATAAAACCAAAATACCGTTGTCACTATTCTTTCAATGTATAAATCTTTTCTTTATATAAAATTTTGCAATTTTTAGTCTAAAATGAAGCTTACAAAGTGCACATGTCATGCCAAGTAATAAAGTGGATTAAAATAAGTCCAAGTATCGCTCCTTACCGAGGATTGCTGAGAAATTTAAAGATCAACATACTCCTCAACTACTCAAGATTCTTACCATTTGAATTCAAAATACAAAATTGATCTGCTAAACCAAAAAAATGACTAATTAAAATTCTAGTATTATAACAAAGAAAATCAAAATGAATTAATTATGAGTTCATCGAGTAAAGTTAACACTCAGAAATAGATCAATGTATAATTACTTTCTTGTGATCATTTTATAACATAATTCACCATTAGTTTGAAATCTAAACTGGCTAAAGATGCAAGGTAATATAGTTTGATTTCTCCATACACTATACACATTTCACTAATTAAAGAACCATATTCCTTCCAAGATTACACCCTATCTCAGGATCAAGATTTTCGTCTCATGGATAGGACAAATGCCTTCTCCAATCTATTCGCATCTCATCCTTCAAATCCGACTTCAAATCCTCATCTCCTCGATTAGACTTTATGCTAACACGGATCGCGATCAAATTCATCGTGACAAAGGAGAAACTTAATCAATTAAACCGATACATCATCCAACTAATCTCACACCATGAGTAAACAAAGGATCTATCGCAGTAATATTTTCAGAGTTTATTAGTTCTATAATATTAGTCTAACATACTCCCAAGTAACTGCTCCATACTCTCAGAAACCTCCATCTCTGTGTCACTCAGAGGGCCTCCTGGAAATCAGAGTAAGATACAACCCTTTTCTAGGTATAAATTACTAATATTAAGATCAGTTAATTTAAAGAACAACATCAATTAAATAAATTCAAGATTTATAACTATGACATTCTTTTAAGTTGCGCATAAAATAATAACTAACACCAGTCCATTCCCAAAGGGAGCTCAGTCTTTCAAAACTGGATTACAAATAAAAGTGACTAACTAATTAGAAAATTCACCTAAATCAGTAAGCAAAATCAAAATAAATAAACTCTAGAAAATTTCCAAATTCCATCAAATCGTGATAATGAAAACTAAATTTATAATGTACACCAGATCGAAACTTCAACCCAATCATCAAGCCAAATCCAAGAAAAACTAACTAAAAAGTTGTCAAATCACACCACAAAAAGAAATAAAAGATAAATAAATAGAAAAAAATAAAAAAATTAATATAAAAGGGAGACTACGCCACCCGTGATGTTCTGTGTTCGACAAAAGTCAGGTAATAAAGGTCTTTATGTGCTTCATTTATAGATTTTTAAATGACAGTTTAATTTCTCGAGGTCGGTCAGGATTCAAATCGCCTAATTGACGACTTTGTCACGACATAGAAAAACTATGTCGCGACATTGTAGCTATATTTGTCCTCCTCATGGTTTTCAGATTCACAGTTGTTATGTTCGCACAATGTTCTATGCCTTTTATCAATTACTGCGACATTTTGAAAATGTCGCGACGCAGCTCAACCAATTTCATTTCCTTTGCACTGATAAGTACCTTTGTTACGGCATTTCTTTCATGCCTCAAAGGTTATCATTTGAAATGTATGTCGCGACATAAACCTTTCGTGAAGGACAAATGTTTTTCTCACACATTGTGTCAACATAATGATTTCTATGTCGTGACATTCTTCTTAGAAGTTCTTCTCAACTCTTTGCGTGACACAATTTTTATGTCGACATAGTTCCATCTCAACATCATGCGTTGTGATTGTCGTGGAAATAAAACTTAACGTCGTGACATAGCTTTCTTCCTCGCGATGCTACCTTCGACTTATGTCGCGACATATATCATGCCTTTTTTTGAACTTGTCATTCTCTAAATGTTTGCCGCAGATCAAAACCTTGTCATGACCAACTTAACTCGACTTGCCCTTTAATCGCCATTTTTTTGTCGCGCAACATAGTTTTGTTATGTCACCATGATTCTTTCTTCCTTCGCTTTTATATCGCCACGTGCTCAATGTCTTAACAAAACTTACTCGCCATTTGCTTTGGATCTTTGTCACTTACAAAACAAAAAGAATGTCGTGACATTGTTCTTTCCTTCTATCTTCCATTCTTTGCCACAACAATGCTTTTACGTCAAGACATAATTCTGCCACTTCTTCAAGAACTTCTGAAGTAATGTCGCGACATAAAAATCCATTGTCGCGACATAGTTTTGTCTTTGATTTTCATTATGTCGCAAATACTGCTTTGTCGTAACATTTCTCACCAATCATTCTCATATTATGTCACAACAAAGTTTTGAAATGACGCGACAATCTTTAAATTCCTAACTTGTGCTCATCTTTGTCGCGACATACACGCTTGTCGCGACATCGCCTCATCAAGCTGCCTTGAGTCTGCATAACATTTTGAGAGCCATGTCACGACATTTCTCGCTCTTAGCAATTTTTTTTGTTGCTTTTCGGCTGATTTGTTTCTTTACATTCAAAACCCGCAAACACAAAGTTAAGATTATTCCATACTCGCTCTTAAAGTAAATCATAAACTTCTAAAAAAAATGCAAGAAAAATGGACTAAAAACAGATGAGTTTAGGACTCATCAAATTTCCCAAACATACGCTTGTTTGCCCCTGCGTAAAATAAATTTTGTTTCCTTGTCTCTCAAACAATTAACTTTAAATATTTTGAGGACATTTTTCTTGCTTTCAGACTAGACATCTTTTTTCCCTTATATCCACAATTTAGCTCAAAAATAGGTTAGTTGTAAAATTATTTTTGAACAAGTTTCCAATCCAAACAAGGAAGATTTTCAAGTAAGTTCACTAAAATGTGCAACACCTTATAAGGTAAATGGGTCAATTATTCAACCCCGATTTGTGAGTGTGTGATGGTCTTCTTTCACTCTTATGCATATTAGTTAATTTTCTGAGACACTACTCAGATAATAAACTTCTCCTTGATTCTTCTAAGTCTCATATGTTTGTTTGTCATATTAATCTCCACTAATGTAGGTAGATACAACCTGCAAGATCAATTAGGTCTTTTAGGCTTATAATATGTGGCTTGGGTAATTAGGTAGATAAATGAACAATTGAGGCTCAAATTTACCCAGATTCCACTTACAACTCAACATATTTGCCTTCATTCTTCATCCTTTACTTTTTCACTGATGTCAACTTTCAAACAACCCCAAACTTGGTTTGCGCGTCATTCTCGTATCTCCGCATACTTCCTCAATCGTGGTGTTTTTCACTCACTTTCGTAAATCAGAATTCGCTCCTCATATTAGAAGCTTTTTTTACTTTTCATTTTCATCAAGGCTTATGGAACAGTGCAATGTTTGTCTTTTTAAGATTTCTACCACCCTTAGAAAACTTTGGGTTAGCAACTCCCATACCGGGGCTGGTATTAGGTACTAGGTGTTTAAACACCTTAAGAACTTAATTGTTCAAGGAAGGTGCCATGATAAACTCATTCCACCATGATACTTTGTATTTTCACAAATTTTTCTTTCATTCTTTTCCTCTTTCTCATCTCAATTGGTTTTCTTCCTTTCCCCATCTTTTATTCTATCCTTCTTTACATTTCCAAAATAATAGTCCTCAAACTTCTTGTCATATTCTACTATTGATGTACTTGTCATGCAATCTGGGAAAACAAGGGTTCTTTTAATTGTAGGATTAGATTTAAGGCGATTTAGGCTTTCATTTGCTGATTGATGATGAACTGGCTCGCTCAAATCAGAACTAAGGTATTTGCTTATGCATATTATGTGGGTTTGAGAGGTCTAAACTTCCAAGAATGGCCTATATCATTTCCTCGTTAGTGGTATTGTCAGATTTCGCTCGACTAATAATCTAATAAGTTCTAGGACTTTGAGAGATTAAATGTATGATCCTTGCGAAGATGTCCCTAATCTTAGTACAATTTGTTTCAGAGGTACTTTTTGACCATGTGCATTGTTTTTCAGGATTCACACTAACTAAATTGTTTGCAAAAACAAAATTATAAGTATATTTATTCATCATTTGTTGAATCCACCCAGTCTCAAGTTTGAATCTGTTCATTGATAATATTTACAACTCTTCTAATCATCCATCCTACTTCACAATTTTTATCGTCCATCTTCTTTGTTGGTCTTCTAACAGCTGATATAATATTTCATAACTCAAAGATTATATTTGACCTGGTTTATTCAATTCTGTAAAAAATCATCATAAAGTACAAGCAACTCTGACCACTCATCATTCAAATTTACTTCCAATAATCCAATAATTTAATTAGAAAATATGAGTTCAGAAAAAAACTAGATTTCTTCCATTATTCATAGAATACATAAAATCCATAAATATCATTCTTTATTTATTGAAGGTCAAGCAATGAAAAAGGAAATAAACATAAGAAAAATGCAAGAGAAAAATGGAAACAGATTTTTGCAACTGATATTTTTGTTTATGTTTTCATGTACAAGGGATTTAATTAAAAAGGTAGAAGAAGGAAAGAAAACAAGGTCGGTCATTTCCTTTTCCTATCATACTTAGGAGGAAGGTTCATATTTAATGGTTCAGACCTATAACCGCGAACAGAAGAGAACTCAAAGTGGATTCGACTTGTGGTCGTCTAGCATCAAGTACTTTCCCTTTGTCAAGGTGCATTGACTCATCACGCAGTCACTCGCTTAATAAGACTATTATGTCTCTGCCCAATGGAGCGAACTCCTCTACCCAATTCCTAGGCAGAGTACACATCTGAACAAATTTGTTATCACTATATCCAGTTTCTCATTCATACTTTTCCCCTATAGTTAAGGGTTGCTTCCATCTCCTTATCCTTTTTTTCTATGAGGAGCTTGATTTCCTTCTGATATTCTGCGAGAGCAAATATCCAAAGGCATCCATTCTTTGCAAACATATTCTTCTCCATTGCATCCTCTCTGGTCATTATTCTTAAGAGCTCATTGTCTCTTCCTAGTCCGAAATACATTTTTTCCACTTCCTGAAGTTCTCCCCTTAATTCTCTTCTCATTTTAACTTTTCCCTCCACTCTTCATCTCTTTGTTTGAGTGTATGCTCTAAATTCTGATCTCTTCTTTTCAGCTCTGCATCCATTACTCATCTCTCAATTGCAGTTGGATTTGTAATTGCCTGTCCCTTTCCTGCATCTTTTGCTTCATAACTTTCAACATCTCCATCACTTCTACATTGTCAAGCCTCATCGGCCCCTCAGCCTCACCGGCTCTCACTGACCCCCTCATAACATCTGAAGAGATACATCTCTGAGGATGGCCCAAGCCCCGCCTCTCTCGGCTCCCTTGAACTCCAAGCTCAAATGGATCGCCTCATTTCCTCCGTCATTCCCTCTCTTCTTCTTTTTCGCCTACTTCTTCTCCTTGCCTTTATCTTCCTGCACTTCGGGTTATTCCAATCGATGTCAAAGGAGAAGCTCTAAAACATGTTTCTTCTTTTTTCCAAGTCTCTTCACACTCCTAAGATGTAAAGTCTAGCTGATTGTTGTCAAGTGTGGATCAGACCCTTTGTATTTGCTTCGTAGTAACCTCGTACGGAGTTTTCAATTATTTTGCCCACATTAATTCAGACCCTTCAAAGAATGCACATGTGAGTATTGCCTCATTCTTTCTTACAGTACTAAGATGTTTGGAGGGCAAGATGACTGAATTAACAAAGCAAAACCATACCTTAGCCCCCTTTTTCAATGAGCCTCTGGCAATGGATTCATATGGGGTTTTCCTTGTTGAAATCCATTTCCCTTTTATGAGTAAAGTCTACACCTATAATACTCTTAGCTCTTTAACAATTTCTTGAACTTAGACCCAATTTTTTGCTCCTTCAGATTGTAAAAGTTTCCTCCATTTATCTTCTCTCACCAAAGATATCCACTCTCCTCCGACATAAAACGTACCCTCTCACTCCCACCATGTTCGCATAAAATTCGCACGCCACAAAACCAGGTGCTTTGTGTCGTTGTGCTAAAGTGCCACCTCTCTTCTCAATCACTTTAATAAAGGGTGAGATAAGCTTGTTGAACCCTCTTTCGATAATGAAATCATTTTCCTTCAGATTCTTCTTCTATAAGACAAAAGCTTGCGATTGTTGCGACATAAAACTTCTATTGTCGCGACATATATCATGTCTTGAACTTATCATTCTCTGAAATGTTTGTCACAACATAAAAACCTTTGTCGTGACCAACTTAACTTGACTTGTTCCTTTAATTCACATTTTCTCGTCACAACATAGTTTTGCCAGCGACATTTTTCTTCCTCTTCGGCTTCTTTATGTCGCTTAATAATGTGCTCAATGTCTTCGACAAACTTTACCGCCATTTTCTTTCATCTTTATCGCTACAGAACAAAAGAATGTCGTGACATTTTCTTTCCTTTCTATCTTCCATTCTTGTCACAACAATGCTTTTATGTCAAGACATAATTCTCGCCACTTCTTCAGAACTCAGCAAAGGTCGCGACATAAAAACTATATCAAGCCGCGACATATTTTTTTTTGCCTGATTTTCATTATGTCGCATTCATTTCTTTTTGGCTGCAAACATTTAGTCAATCCCCTATATTATGTCGCGACAAAGATTTGAAATATTGCAACAATCTTTAAATTTCCAACTTTAGTTCAGTTTTCTCTTTGTCGCGACATATCACTGCTTGTTGTGACACTACCTTGCTAGTTGCCTTGAGCTTCTGTTGTGACATTCTAAGATTATGTTGCAACATTATGAGATTATGTCGCGACATTTCGAAGATTTATATCGCACATTTCTCATCTTTAGCCAATTTTTTTGTCGCTTCTTAGATTGTTTCTTTTTTGTATCAAAACTGTACAAAACACAAAGTTGGTGATTATTCCAGCTAATTTCGCATTAAAATGAATCATAAACTTCTAAAAATGCAATAAAAATGGACTAAAAGAGGCGAGTTATAACGTGGAATCTCAAGTTTTATGGCTCTAGCACGGAGAAATCCGCTGGAGTTGGGATAGTAATCATTTCACCAAAAGGGATAAAGACTACCCTATCTTTTCAACTTGGCCTTTAAGTGCACCAACAATCAAACTGAATATGAGGCTTTATGATCTACTAGAGATTCTAATGAACTCGAGCATAAAAGGTACACATTATCAGCTCCTCAATTAGTACTTCAGCAAACTAACGTGAGGAATATAAAATAAAAATAAATTTTTAATAGGTTCTATATATCTTTGCTTCCGACACCAAGTGTTAGATTCTTCTTCATTTCATGATCTGAACAAAGCCCAGAACCATCAGGTGCGATGAGCCAAAGTCAAATACTCCTGGTGTTATGAGATAATAACTTCCATCTTATAAGCTCTTGTAGAGAAACAATAATCACCCCTCAATTTATGAAAGTAAATAAGATTAGAAGTTGTTACACAGATGCAAACATTTATAGGACTGAGAATTAAGATCATAGCATTTAAGATCCCCACAAAGTGTGTTCCCATAAGGTGAAAGCTCAACTGGTGCGGAACTCATTCTGTTCTTGAATGGTTGCGCTGCAGCGGCCTCGATGGGTTATTACCAAATGCCTATCTTCCCCGCACCATATGGAAGTGACAGCGTTCGCTGAAGGGTCTATGGAGCCCATCAATGATAAAAATGATGGCTGACAGGGTGACATGGTTACTTCGCCAACCATCCGCGACAACAACTACTCCAAGGGTTGTATAGTTAAAGGTAAAAATATGGTAACATACGAGGATGCCCCGTTGTGGAACTCCACCAATTGTGAAACCGTGGCCTTCAAAGGATGGGCCATGGACTTAATCAAGTTACCTAATCTCAACAAAGAGACACAATCACCCTTAGTTTCATGCACTACTTCACCAACAGTAGAGGCAAGATTCTTAAAGAAAAAGCAAAGCATAATGATGTGATCCAATTCATCAAGGAACATATCACTCATAGGTTTAGAATTCCTCAATCCATTACAACCGACCAAGGCACCAAGTTCACAGGGGATGAGATGACTTATTTTGCCAAGGACTATGGCATTCAACTCATCAAATCTACTCCCTTTATGCTCACAAATGGCAAAGTGTGTTTTTAATAAGGTGTCAGATCAACATCCAGAGAAGATGCTAGAGGACAATCCCAAAGATTAGCACATGATTTTATCTAAGACCTACGCCATAAACCTCCCAAAAAAGAGATTCTACAAGGGCAAGTCCTTACTCTCTGGAACATATGGACAAGATGCAACGCTTCCAATGGAGGTGGTAATTCCTTCAAAGATATCCAGAGACTGCCTCAATTACACATAATATGAGTCATAATGATTAATCTCGAGGCATTGACGAAAAGATTATAATATTTGAACGCTACAATGATCCAAAAAAGGTGGTTAGGGCCTACAACAAGAGAGTCAGAAGAAAGAATTTTGAAAAAGGAGAGCTCGTTTGGAAGGTGGTACTGCCCATTGGTGCTAAAGACATAGAATTGGGGAAATGGTCTCCTAACTGGGAGGGACCATTCAAGGTTCACCAAGTACTGCCCGAAAATGCCTACTAGTTATCAAGCCTTGAAAGAGAGCCACACAAAAGGTTCACCAATGGGAAGTACCTCAAGAAATATTTTCCCACAATGTGGGAAATGATGGATACTGCCAAAAAAACTAAGATGGGGAATGAAGGAATAACAAGAAAAAATAGGTCTCTTTGATCATTTTGTATTAGGGAAACTATTCTTAGTAGTTACTCTAGGTGATAAAGTAGGCTATTTTGACCACTCATTGCTCAAAATTTTTTTATTCCTCAATGTCATACTTGTTATACCCTTGTTGACTTATTTTTACATAGACCAAAAATGATTGATTCTTAGCACTGTCACAAGAGATTATTCAATCCCCAGCAATTATGCCAAAAATTTGTTGAGACTTAACATATAAAATTCGTTTTCTGCTGTGTAAGTAACAATTTTCAATTAAAATTGGTTTTGGTATAAATCACTACAAGTGCACAGGTCATACAAGTAATAAAGTGGATTTTTAAGTCTAGATATCATTCCCACGAGAATTGATTTTGAAAATCTAAAGATTAAATATTCTTACTACTCAAGGTCATCACTATTCAACTCTAATTTTCTGTAGATGATTATCTTTTCAAAATAAATCATTGAATAAAAAGATAAAGAAATTCTAATAATACATAAATTAGAGATTGTACTGGATTGAAATAACACCGGGAATGAAATCAGTTTGTGACCATCACTTTGCAAGGTTCCAAACATAATATAAAGAATGGGACATGAACATTAGAATTTGGTTTAAGAGCAAGTTAGCAGAATGGGATTTCTCCCCACACTAGATTTTAATTTCTAAATTTTACTTAGTTATTTTATCTCAGTCAAAGGTCTAAAATCTACTCATAGATTTGATTCTCAAGATCCGACTATTTTTCCTTCAAGATTTCACAAATTATCTTCTTAGGATTAAACTGCTTTACCCTATAGACAGATGAATAAAAATTCTCCAAAAATAATTTGGCACAAACATCAATTAGACAAGAATTCCTCTCCTTGATTAGTATCTTTTAGCTCACAGTGGCTGGAGAGATTATTCATCTCAATTGAAGTGAAACCTCTCAAAATTAAATGTAGATCAAGAGGGCTGATCATATTCCTGTGAACACACTCGTTGTCACCCAAGAGAACCCAAGTCAAAATACAGTTAGAACCCTACAAGATGAGGTCAGAGATCCAAAGAGTGCATTAGTTCAAATAATATCAGTGTTATTTACCCTTAAGTGACTCGCTTCTTGTTTCGATAGTCCATCTCTCAGATCACCTCAGAGAACCCAGACCTCTAGAAATCAAAGCAATGATACAACTCTTTCGGGTACCAAACAATGTGATATTCAGAACATATCAACGAGATAATAATTCGCTAAATCACTCCAATTTCATACCTAAAACAACATTAAAATATTACAAACAATAATCGAACAATGATTATTCCCAAAGGAGCTTTAGCTCTCTTCAAATCGATCACAAATGATGAACACCAGTTGATCAAATCCAAATTCATTTAATCAATCAAAACCAAATGAAAATAAATTTGAAAATCAATATTCCATTGAAGTTCAGACATAAATTGAAGCTTGATTTACATTCATCCAACTCGAAATCTCAGTTCAGATCACTACTCTAATCTAAAATAAGAAAACTAAAACTAGAAACAAAACTAAAATGTAAAGAAAATAAAAAGAAAATTATATACAATGAGATTTTAGCTCTTCCAAAAAGCATAAAAACTTGATGAAAAGCGACTGGAAGCTGCTGCACTACTCCCCAGGAGTTTCTATTTATAGGCTCGGGTCTTGGGCCTACAATTACGGCGTTCGAAAAGCCCAAGAAAAATCCCGCCAGTAATAACGATAGTTGCGGGCGCCGTCGCGACATCATCACGACATCGAAACCGCATGTCACGTTAATCCTGGTCGGACATCGCTCATCAGATCAATTCTTTTATGTCGGTTGACGTCACCACATGGAATCTGCGCTATGATCATTTTCACCATGTCACGACATTACAACCCGATGTCGAAACATTGGTCCTAAGTTTCACCTTTGATCGCTATCCGATGTCACTTCAAGATTGCCGACCTGATGTCGCAAAGATTGTCGATCCAATGTCACACATTGCATCTTCCTTCTCGGTTATTTTAGCTGATGTTTCAGACATTGGAACCCGTGAATATCACGGCTGAACACTTAATGTTTTAAGGCCCTCTATCAATGTCATGGTTAATGTCACGACATTTCCGTGGTGGTGTCGTGACATCGGTCGGTCCCACCCACCCAATGCTTTGATACGCATGTCACGCGATCGCAGCGATTTAATTTCTCCAAGATCAAGCCTCGCTGATGCCAACACACACGCGAAATTTCGCCACATTGAATAATTTCGCTCCGGATGTTGCACATTGAGCCTGAGTTATACACTTGTTGATGTCAACCTATGTCATGGCGATGTCGCGACATTGCGTAATTTAATTCATCTATTTCAACCCAATGTTATGTATTGTCAGCGCAGGATGTCACGCGACATTTGGAGTAACTACATGACATTCTCCATACAATGTCGAGATATTGTTCTTCTGGTGTCGCGACATTTCTTACTTTTGCTTCCTTTCGCTTTCTTTGCTACTGTCTACATGACCCACCGCCCACAGTCGGATGCTAATTTCCCGCTTAAAAGCAGTGAACAGTGGTACTTCCTGAAGCCAGAAATCCATCTCAAGAGGAACGATTGTTTGGAGTCGCCACTACTTTTATTTTTATTTATTGATGGGAAATCAAGCAAGAACGAAAACCCTAAGACTCCACATGAAGAAACAGTCTACGAAACATAAGTCTGGGTCCGGGGATCAGGTTACCTATTAGGAAGGTACCTCATGTGAGTGTAGCACCCTCTAAGCTCCGGGATTCTGTCTCATTAATAGAATTGATACATGGGAGCATATGTAATTAAAGATTTGCCAATCACCTAGGTTAGATTTCCGCGATGACATAACCATGAACCCGGTGGCATCTAGCATACATTTAATCTCAACCAATTTAACCAAAGGCACACGCATGTGGCCCTCTCTCACTACGTGCCGCATAATAGTCATCAAGCACATACATGTATGGAAAACAAGCACCATACTCCTGAATTCATTTTCCAACATCAAAACACATACCTATGGTCCCAGCCATGTCGCAAGGGAAGGTTAGTCACATATTTCGCCATACAAAATCTCTCAAAACTAAATATCAAAACCAAGTGGAAGCCAGCGAGAAAACCATACATTGCTGCTACACCACCTGCTTAGCTATAAACCATGCCACCCGATCATAAAGAATCACCGAAGAAACACTCTACCACGATTAGCGCTGAACTAATCAATCTTTCACCCAAGAGCAGACCTCAATTTATGAATCCGAAAATGGACAAACATTAACTGAAATAAAACTTTATTTTAAACCTCAAAACATGAAGTCTCGCATACCGGATCTAGAGTGAATGAGCTTGAATCATGCTGTCATGGGCTCCACTAAATCGGAATCGTTACCCTTGAAAAACTGCACGAACTGGCCGACGGTTCCCCAACCGGTCGAGCCGCTTGGATAAAAATCTAAAATTTTTGTCAACATTCTCAGAGTAAGGAACCGAAAAAAGGGAACATTGTATGATTCTGACTTCGGACGAGTGAGAACCGACCCAAACAAGGTAGAGTGCCCTAACTACTATCCCTAGAAAAAAACCTAATGAATTGGCTGATCTAGTTCCCCAACTGGTCGAGTTGGTTGGGAACAAATCCCAAAATTTTCCAGAACATTCCTCATAGAGTAAGGAACCCAAAAAAAAAACAACGATGTACAATTCCAACTTCGATGAGGAGTCCAATCAAACAAGGCAAAGTGATTCAACCGCTATCCTTGAAAAATCCCAATGTGACCGTCATCCAGCCCCCAACCTATCGAGCCAATCGAGGCACTTCAAAATTTTTCAAAACATTCCACATAGAGTAAGGAACCCAAAAAAATCAACGGTGTACAATTCCAACTCCATATGAGTGAGAACCAACCCAAACAAGGAAAAAGGCCCTAACTACTATCCCTGGAAAAAAACCTAATGAACCGACTAATCTAAGCCCTAAATCCCGCCAAATTTCTGCTAAGAAAATCTCAAAAAAATTTTCAAACATTTCTTATAGAGGCGAACTAAAAAAATCAATGGTGTACAATTCTAACTCCGGATGAGTGAGATCCGACCCAAACAATGAAAAGTGCCCTAATTGCTATCGCTGAACAAAACCTAATAAACTGGCTGATCCAGTTCCCCAATCGGCCGAGCTGGTTGAGAACAAATCTTAAAATTTGTCAGAACATTTCTCATAGAGTAAGGAATCTAACAAAAGAAACGGTGTACAATTTTGACTCTAAATGAGCGAGAACTGACCCAAACAATGCCTAGTGCTCTAAAACGAGACTGCAAACATCAGAGGCAAAGACAAGCGCTATCTAAAAGAAACGGGAGACGCTTACAACGTTCATAACTGTAGGATTCACGGATAATCCCCCTTTGTCTTCTTTCTTTTCTACCTCCAAAACCAAGTATTCACTCCCTCAAAACTTTAGGAAATCCCCTTCAAAATGAGAGAGACCACTCCCACCCGGATTTAGAGAACCTCTCCTCCTTTTCTTTTTCCTACTTTTTCCTTTCTTCTTTTCTTCCTCTCCTTTCTCCCCTTCTTTTTTTCACTTTTTTTTTTGCTTGTATTTCTCCTTCATAAACATCTAAGCTCACTCCATTTTGCACACCTTCAGCCCCGAGAACTCCCCCAATCAGTCTCGAACTTCCCTGGCTCCATAAACACTCCTCTATTCACGGAACGCCATCACACATTTATCCCTTTGTTAACTACCATAATCCAATGATTCAAGGTGCATTGCAACAACCCACAAATGTCAAAATGACTAAAATTGTGTTTAGACTGGACTGAGCTGATGGGTTTTAACCTTAGCAGGGATTTGGTTCAAAATCACCAAAATCAATGCTCCATACAAGTCGCACACAATGATCTCAAGTTAAACCCGCTTCAACCTACGAAAGCCAGTTGCAAAAAAAAACTAAAAATTTGAAATAATATTTCTTAAAGAATAAGGAGTCTAACAAAAAAAAATGACATGCGATTCCAAGTTTATATGAGGGTATGATCAAACAGTTTGAAAGGTTTGAATCAACTCATGAATATGCTGAACTCAACCCAAAATTATCAACTGAAGGGTTAAACACCAATCGGTCGATCTTGGCGGATAAAAATCTCAATCTTTTGCATAATTCCTCAATGAGTAAGGAACAAAAGAAACGCTAGATGATTTGAGTTCTATGAGAGATATATGACCAAAACAAGCTCGAAAAGTTCTTTATCTGAGTCAGCTCATGAACCTCGAATCATAATCCGCTGGAAATTTCCAAGAGGCTTTATCTTCCTCACACAATGTATATGACAAAGTGGAAAGGAGCCGCACTAAGACTCCAAAAGAACCACACACTCGCACTATCATGAAACCCAGGACACTTATATATGCCTGAAGATCCATTAAGCCCATATGGGCCAGAGCCATGACATATAAACCATTAGTGTACACAAGCACAACTCCTGAGACTACTTGCAAGTGTCGAGGGGCAAAATTGAGGGTCTACATCTGCTTCTTTTCATCAAATTTCTACAAAACATAAATCTAGGTGAAAATTTCATATTTTAACAATAAATAAGACTTTTAAGCCTAAAATATACTTGAAAAATTGGCTTAAAAATATATGAGTTTTAGACTTATCAAACTCCCCCAAACTTAAAGTTTTGCTTGTCCTCAAGCAGAAAATTCTGATTTTGTTTGTCCTCAAACAATAAAAATCAAATTTTTGCTGACATTTTCACCAAATTAATCTTTAAGGCAAATACACTCATTTTGTAGTATTTCGCCAGCCATCACCCTTAATTGTTTTTACTTCATAATCCTAAAATTTTCAATTAATCAAGACTCAACATATGTAACTCATAGCTTAATAAAAATACGCTTTTACTCATGTTGGTCTTCCCTTATGACTAATTTACATTAGAAGCTACAGGAGTCACTATATACTATATTCTTCAATTAATTTAGGCCTTGTAGGCTTGTTGGTCAAGAATATTTTCACCATGTAGGCATAACACAACCCCTCATAATCAAATAGGTCTTTGCTTGTAATGTATGGCTGGGGTACCGGGTAGATAACTGACATTTTAGGCCCAATCTCAAATCAATCATTTATATTTTTCATATTGTTTTCTGAACTGCTCCTCTTTCATGCCCACCCAAAATTCCATGACACCTCAAACTTGAATTTGGTGCATCTTTCTTCATGTTTCCCCTTGTGGCTTTTCTTTTTCCACTCAGATCTATTTCGCTTTCTCGCCTATAAGCTATTTCGCTATTTTGTTTCAGGTTTGATGCGCAATATTTTACCTCAAGCTTCATTACCTTAACAAGCTTTGGGTCAGCAATTCCCATACCAGTTAACATTATAGTGCTAGGTATAAAACACCCCTAAAGACTTAATTGCTCAAGGTAAGTAGGCTACAAGGTAAAACTCATTCCTCCTTAAAACTTACATATTTTTCAGCTACTCAATTGGCCAGGCACCTCAGACAACTTTTCTCAATTGTTTTCTCTCACATCCTTACCCTCTTCCTTCATTTCAATTCAAATTGTGACCCTAAACTCATCCTTTTCGATCCTTTTTCCCGAATCGGATCTGCGCTGGTAAAATTAGTGGCTCTTCTGTACTAAGGTGAGATTTAAGGAAGGTTTAAGGTTCTTCTTTGTAGCTTTTTGACATTTGAAATGACATTTAGGGCTCTAATCAAGGTAATTTAAAGTATGCTGATATATATCAAAGGTCTGAAACCCATTCCAATGATGACTCAAACGCTCTCGCTAGTTATAATGCCTAGGATTTTTCCTTGATTAATAATGACAACAAGTTCTGTGACCTTTCGAGATTTGACCATAGTTAGTCCCAGAATAATTCCTTAAAAATATACCTTAATTTTCTGAAGATGTTTAGGTATTTTGCAAGCATAATTTAACTGTTTTGTGAGTTAAATGCGAAATATAGAAACGAGAGACCCGGAAAGTTACAAAACTTAAGGACAAAATTGTAATTTGTCCAAAAAGGGGCCTAAAAGACATGAATTGATGAGTTTGAGGCCAAAATGAAATAAAGGAAACTTGGAATACAAATAGCCAAGAGTTGGAAGGCTTAAAATCAATTAATGAAACTTAACCCAAAATGGTTTTTGGAGGGCCAAACAAGGCCTTAGCAAACATGGTTTTAAAAGACCAAAGTTTTGGTCCCATTTTGGGGAGGAGAAAAACGTGAAGGAGGAGGAATAGAGGTGAAGAGAAGAGGAAGAGAACAAGATGAGGAGCCAAGATCAAGCCAACAAGTGCAGATGCTTGATTTTTGCATGAAGACACTTTATCATGGATTCTATGAGATTATGTATGACTTTCCATTTTGTTGTATGATTAATAGCTGGTCTCAAACTGTGTCTGCTAGGTTTCATCTTAACCCAAAATTATGGAAAGTAAAGCTTGGTAAAACTTTAATGTAACAAGAAACATATGAAATCCTCCTTTCAGCTGGGATTCATAGTTCAATGGCAAGTACTGAGTTAGGAAAGTTTAGAATAAACCCTAAACTATTTGTTACGTTAGGGTTAGGTATGGATCATAACCTATATTAGAGTGGGTTTGGTTATAAGTCATGAAGGATTTTTTGAAATATATACATTGAAAGAATTGAGTAGAAAGAGATCAGATGAATTTGGAAGGGCCTCAAGTGTTTAAGGGTTCATGAGCGATTCAGAAGAAAATATGAAAAGTGGAGAAAAACACATTTTACATTTCTAAGATACACCAAAGACCTGAATATGTACTGGCACATCTTGGGTTCCCATCATTTTAATAATATGTACCTGGCACACCTGCTCGTCTCATTCTTCTAATTGCCAGATTTTACTATAACTGCTCATTTCTCATCCGATTGAGGATTCAAGTGGCTACGTAAAATAGACTTCAAGGAGAACAAAACTTAAACAATAGGCATCTCCAAATTCTGACTTATGTCGTAAATTCACTCGTGCCATGTGCAAGCCAAATTCTGGGTTCTGGTTTGAATATATAGTTAACCAAAGGTTTGTTTTTGACGACTTGAGTTTTTGTTCGAATTGGTGATTCTATGGAATAGAACCTGTGACCTTATCTTTAAAAGAATACAATGATTCCAGAGTCAAATGTAATTTAGGGATCCCGAAAAATTAGTAATACGAACTGTCAGTAACATAACGATTTTTGTTTTAAGAAGGTAAATATGACTGAGAGGTTTGATAACTATTATTTGATCACCCTGGTGAAGAGATAATGAGACAGAAGAGAAACAGTGGATCATACATCATACTATTTAGAATATGAAGGCCATATGTACAGGCATGAAACAAGGAAAATGTAGAAATGAAAAATGTAAAGATGTGTTCATGAAACATGAAAATGATTATGGAAAATGAAAAATGAAAACGAATTGAAACATGATTGTGAACATGCGAGGCAATATGTCATGAACACATAATGTGCTTAAGCATATATTATTATTAATTGATATAACTTAAATGTATAACAAATGAAAACAGTATAATGTGTGAATGAGCATATGAATGAGTACATGAAGTGAATGAGTATAGAAATTGAGTATACGTGAGTGAATACATGAATGAGTATACATGAATGAGTATACATAAATGAGTATATCATGGAATGAGTATATAAACGAAAGATACTAAATGAGTATATGAAATGTGTACATAGATTCAGCATATCTTTTGAAAAGATAATACGAAAGTGATGGTTGAACCTGAAATGTGATTATGATTTGCTATGAATGCTAATTAGAAATATATATATATAAACATATATATTGATTTGAATGATTATTATTTAAATGTTTGTCATACATAAATGATATGAAGACAAATGCGATTGTGATCGATTATGAATGCTAATTGTAATATATATATATATATATATATATATATATATATATATATATATATATATATTGATTTGAATGATCGTTATTCAAATGTCTGCCACACGTATGCATGTGCATGTATTTCAACGATAAGCTTTAAATTATCAGATAAAAGTAAACGATTTGAAATGTATCATTGAATGATCGATATGACACCCAATTAACCAATTCGTCACTTTAAGGTAACCAGACATTTCGTTCTAATGCAAATCACATTATAATGAATGACAAACAGTGACAGATTCCCAAGTGAATCAGTCAGTGAATGCCTAATTTCTATACCTATATGTGAGACTGGCACAATTGAATGCGAAATCACATCGCTACCGACGACAACAGTAAGGTGATCTCCAAGTGAATCCGCTGTGAATGCCGACTTCTATAGCCATATGTGACGATAATAATTGAATGCGAAATCGCTTGCTACCTAATGACAAACAGTAAGGTGATTCCCCGCCGAATCTTTGTCGAATGTTTCCACTTCTATAGCCATATGTGAGATTTGATACTGAAAGTGGCAAATTCACATCGCTATCAATGACAAATGCGGCAGATTCCCCGCCGACCATGGAATGTCGACTGCGTCAGGTGCAACTGTCAACCGATAATAAACATTATTAAACGCCATTACTATCTGCACACTATATATGCAAAACGGTTTTTGTAAAATGCATTTGTTAATTGCAATGTTATATCTTTAACAGGCGGTTAGTGGATCGCCCAAAATAAATGTTTCATTAATAAAAGGTCCAAATAGAACAATATAAAACAAATTGTTTGAAAGATAATTGAAAATGTCTGAGTAAACCTGCCCGTACCAGATCCACAACCCGCCGGGCGTTCGGATTCGTCGCAACACTTTTTTGAAAAGAAAAATTTAATAAGACTATAAATAAAATGTTGATTGAAAATCGCTGAGTAAACCTGCCCAGCTGATCCACAATTGTCATAGGATTCGTCGCGACATCTTTAAAAATGAAAATTAATAAAAACAAAACAAAAGGATGACCCGCATGTTTTATCACGAAATGTACTTCTAAAGGAAAGATTAATACTACGTGATAGTGATAAAAGAGTTTAATATGTATCGTATTAGTCCTGATTCAACCGTATGAAATTGATATGATTTGATTTGCTCAATCGCCATTGCATAATTTTATGTTTACTTTGAATATGATTTGATCTATCATACATGTAGTGAGATATGAGTTACAACCTCAGAAATACATGACACAGAAAGTAATATGAACAAGATAATGATAAGGAATCCGAAAAGAATAAAACTACATGTATAATATGAGATGAGTTAGAAGTCACATAAGAATAGCCATATATGCATAAGTATAAATGTAAAAGATAGTGACGACGATTATTATACACGGCATCGCCTATATGTTCCCAATGGGGTTAAAGCTAGCACGTGTGTTCAATCCGCAGTAATCAAGAGGAGATAAAGAGGACAGACATTCCACACTACGCAGATGCGCTATCTCGCAGATGTGCCTACCATCACTTTTCCGCAAATCTCATGTTTGTATTAGATATGTACATGTATAAGTAATTGCATAAGCACTGGGACTTAGCATATGTGTAGAGGGATTTAATGGATACCACTCCAAGTGGTAGTCTTTGTATATGTGAATGACTTTTTTGGTTATTACAAAATTATTTGTATACCCACAGTATAAGTTAAGCTCTGAAAATAAAAATAAATAAAGAACCTCAAGATATGGTTTCGCACCCCGAAACCGATCTCACCGCCAATTCTGCCTGACCGAATCGGGGCGTGACAAGTCCAATAAAGTGTTCCTAACCCAAGCACAATCAGTTTTCAAGGTACTTATGACCACTATGTTAGTTTAGTCATTTTCTAAAACTATAATTGCTTCAATCAGTTCAGAATTAGTAGCCTCATTTACTCCGTTTCTACTCAGTTTTTTTAGAATCTAAAAATTTAGATTATCAATCCTTGACATCACAACTTTAAACCCTATCTCAATTATTCAACCTATTTTCATTTCAGAGTTTTGCCTTGTTATCTTTTCATCTCAGCAAGCATGCATTCACTGGGTAACTGAAATTCCCACTATTTCAAATCACAACTTCATATTTATTATAGCTCTCTATATATGTAAAATTAAAGGAAAATAAGAAGAATAAGACGACAAGAAAATTTGCACACAAAAATTTAAAAATTTTTTTATTTACAAGAGAATGTATTATAATGATGGGATTCCAAGATAGAGCAAGATAGAGAAAGATAAAGAGAGATATAGTTCATTTCTTCTTTCTTCGGGGATTTCGAGGGCTCGAGATTCACCTAAGCAAAATTTTAGAATCGCCAGAGGCTGAATCTGTGGATCGAGGATTCTCGGTTTACCATTTGAACTAATTTCTCCCCTTTGTCAAGAGATACCACTTCAGAAAGAAGATGTTGTCCATTAGCTCATTCGGCCTTCCTAATGTAATCTGCAGATCCTTCAAATTCAGCACTCTAGGCTTCGACATATCTTTGCATTTAAAGTACTCAGTTCACTCCGGGGTCAATGCTCTTTGTCTTTACGCTCCCTCGTAGTTCAGTGGTGGACTTGGCTCTTCATCCCTCTTTCTCCTCGAATTACAGCTTTGATTTCCTTCTGGTGTTCTTTATATAGGTACCCAAAGGCTTTTGCCTTTTGGAGCATATTTTTTTCCATCTCCTTTTCCCTTATCTCCAGAATCTTAATCAACTCCTAATATCTCTTCATTGATCACTACAAAAGTTCTTCCTCTCTCTTAGCTCGCTCTCTGCTCTATCCCTCTGTGCTAACTCTTCTTTCCACTCCCCATCTCTTTACTGGAGGAGTGCTGCTAAGTTCTCTTCTCTTATTTTGTTTTCTGTAGCCTGATTTTCTTCTCCACCTTAGCTATTCCCTGAGCTGCTCATCCCTTCTTCTCATTTCTTCTCTCATCTCCTTCATCAAAACTAGCAACTCAGAGTCAGCCGTTCCTTTTAGCTTTAACTCTACTTACCCCCTCGTTTTCAAGCAGCAGATAGAGCTACTATCCTTCCAAGTAATGTGGCAGGAAGAGAATCGTTTCTATGTGCCCCTTTCTTCATTTCCAAACTCTTCCTCAGCCTTTACTACAGGGACTGTTTCCCTAGGTTTTTCCTTTGTTCTTCTTCTTTTTCTGATTCTCTCTACCTCTTCACCCTCTGCTAGAGTTTTGAGGACTTCGGTTAGAGTGAGAGGAGAGGCTTTGCCTTCTTCATTTTCACACTTTGATCTCCCCCTCGATACACTGCAAGAGGTGATCACATGCAGGTAGGGATGTTGCTTTTGAGAAATTGCTCTCACTATATCTGCACGGACTCTTCGATAATTCTCCTCATGATCAAGTTCAAAGCCTTCGACCAACGATAATAGCAATTTTGTCTCACAAATAGACATGCTTTCTAAGGCTTGAACATTGAATTAATAAGGTAGAACCATTCTCATGTAGGTTTTAATAAGACGCCCTATCGATGTAGGTGCTGCGTGATGGTCTTGGTCCTTGCCACGCCTGCACCATCCGTGAGTTCTCTGACGATCTTCTTCGGCTCAGCTCTTTCAGCTACTCATACTCTGTGCATTCCCACACTTGTCTGAGCCCAAAGATTTAGGAGATGGCCCTTTCCCCAAAAGGGATCCATCTCCCCCTAACATAGCACGTCAAGTCTTTCCTCTCGCCCAGGTTGGCGTAAAACTTCTTAACTAGCGCCCTCCTTCCTAGTTCCATGTGTTGGCTCACTATCTCCTAGCCTCTTCATTCCACTTCCTCTTTTAATGGTGATACGAGCTATTTAAAGCCTTTCTCTTCTTCATACCCCTTCTTAGCAAGATGCTTCTTGAAAGCCTCTTCTCCCTTGTTGGAGTAGAAGGCCCTGGCCTCTTCTTCTTCCACTACAACCTATATTTCTTTAGGAACTACCTCGAGAGTAGTTTCTTAGTTCCCTTCCTCTGCCCTCTCTCTCATAACTTCTTCTACCACGTTTCCTATCACTTCGTCAAGGGTCAGAGAGTTAAGGTTTGACATTGCTTGGTTTCAGGGAGATTTGGAGGAAGCTAGGGTTAGAAAGCTTGAGATATTTGATTTGAATTTGAAAATCTCCACGAATTATATCCTTATATAGGTAAGTCGGGTTTCAACTGCGACGCGCGACATCGGGAGTTGTGGTTCTATGATTCTAGTGCAATGTCGCGACATCGAGTCAGTGGATGTCGCGACATTGAGACAATGTCGCTTGCTCTCTTGTTGACTTAGATTGATGTTGAGACATTGGAATTTCGATGTCCATTAAATTTTGATGTCGCGATATCGCTGTAATGTTAACTGAAGTCGCTTATAACTCAAGCATGTCGCGACATCGGGGGAAATTTTTGAACCGATGTCGTGAATATCATTGGCCGATGTCATGGACATTGAGGAGTTTTCTTCTTTAGAAAATTTTACTATATTTCCATTTTATTTCTACAAATTCAGTGTGCTTGTGGAATATAAGAGTCAATATTGAGGAATCTCTAATTGGCACTAACAAGAATACACTCAAATTTTCAACTACCAACTCAAGATATTTTCATTGTATCAAGGTAAATTATCACACAACTATGCAACAAAGAAACAATGAAGCTACTATGTAATTTCTAACTCAGATAAATTACACTCCCCAAAACTTAGTATATGCATTATTTTCAAAGAATAAGTAATGGAAGTAGACTCCCCTTTGTAATCAACTCGGCATAACTCAATTTGGTTGGAAATGCTTCAAAAATAACTTTCACATCTCTTGGCAACTTCATTATCATGAAATTTTACAAAGTTTGATTACATAGGTTACAAATAAATTCTAATAAAACTACTCTACCAAATAAACTATTCAAACACATTGAATTAAACAAAATCACACTAAAAGAAAATGAAAATTGCTTGGGTTGCCTCCCAAGTAGATGCTCATTTTTATGTCTTTAACTTGACTTTACTGCAATGTGTTCTCTTTTCAGTAATTCTTTTGATCTCTTCAAATCTAGGACTATTCTTCATTTGGTAATCCTCCCAAGTAATGTTTCAGCCTCTGGCCATTCACTTTAAACTCATCTCCATAATTGGTTTTCAGTGTTACTGCTCTAAAAGGGGTAACTGCAACTACTGTGTATGGACAACTCCACCTTGACTTGAGTTTTCTTAGAAAAAGTTTTAGCCTTGAATTGTACAGTAAGACTAGCTCTCCTACTCTATACTCTTTCCTCATAATCTTCTAGATCATGCCACTTTTTAATCTTATCTTTGTAGATTCTCGCATTATCATGAGCTTTATTTCTCAGCTCTTCCAGTTCATTCAATTGGAATTGTCTGTTTTCTTTGGCAGCTTTGAAATCATAGTTCAGTTTCTTTATTACCCACATAGCTTTATATTCAAGCTCAAGAGGGAGATGGCAAGGTTTTCCAAATACTAACCTGTATGGGGACATTCCAATAGGAGATTCATAAGTAGTCCTGTAAGCCCACAGTGCATCATCTAACTTGACTGACCAGTCTCTTCTGCTTGTGCTTACTGTCTTTTTCAAGACATTCTTTATCTCCCTATTGGATATTTCTGCTTGTCCATTGGACTGAGGGTGATAAGTCAATCCCATAACATGTCTGATTCCATATCTGCTCATAAGTTTTGCAAACAGTTTGTTTGTAAAATGGCTTCCCTCATCACTGATGATTGTCCTTGGGGCTCCAAATCTACTTAAGATATTTCTTTGAATAAACTCCGCCATTATGTTGGCATTATTTCTTAGACAAGCTATAGCTTCTACCCATTTTGATACATAGTCCACAGCTAGGAAAATATACTGATTTCCAAATGAGGGTTGGAAAGGTCCCATAAAATCTATCCCCCATACATCAAAAATTTACACCACCAGGATCCCTTGCAGAGGAATTTCATTTCTTCTGTTTATATTGATCATTCTCTGACATCTATCACAATGTTTAACCCATTCTGAACAATCTCTGAATAGAGTAGGCCAATAAAAACTTGATTTTAGGAACTTTTCCGGGTTGTTCTGCTCTTCCCGCAAAGTGCCCTCCATATGGTAATGCATGACACTTATCAATAATTCCACCGCTTCACCTTCCGAACACATCTTCTGAATGATCTAATCGCCTCTTTTCAAACAATGCTGGGTCATCCCATATATACCTAGTATCGCCTCGCTTTTTCTCTGGTAGCTAAATCCAGCTTTTCGGGCATTATCCCACAAGCTAAGTAATTAACAATATCGCAAGATACTGCAGGATTGACTAACACTTGAAAAAGCCACTCATGAGGGAAATTTTATTCAATTCCTCGTCCCTTTTCCTACAAGAACTTTTTCTAATCTGACAAGGCGATCAACTATCACATTGTCACTCCCTTCTTATCCTTTGCATTTCTAAATCAAATTATCATAAAGAAGTAGTACCCACTCCAATGCTCTCTCGTTTAGCATCTTTTCTTGCCATGAGATACTTTAATTACAATGATTAGAGTGTATGATAACATGGGACCCCATTATATATGGTATAAAATTTTCACAAGCAAACACCATTGCTAGCATCTCCTTTTCTGTAGTTGAGTAGTTCTTTGTGCTTCATTAAAGGTTTTGCTAGCATAGTATATGGCTCTTAAAATTTTCTCTCGTTTCTGGTCTCCAAAATCGTCGCATCAGATAGTCACTAGCATCACACATGATTTCAAACTCTTTGTTTTAGTCTAGTGTTGCCATGATGGGAGCTATAACCAACCTGGATTTTATCTCTTTAAATGCAGACAAGCAAGAATCATCAAATTCAAACTTGGCATCCTTCTCCAGCAGTCTGCATAATGGTCTAGAAATTTTTGAGGAGTCTTTGATAAATCTTCTGTAAAATCTAGAATGTCCCAAAAAACTTCTAATCCCCTTGATCACAAAAACCTTAGCTTGGTCAACTTCTAGCCCAGCTGTAGAAATCTTATGTCCCAAGACAATTTTTTCTGTTACCATGAAATGACATTTTTCCCAATTCAAAGCTAAATTCTTGTCTTTGCACCTCTGTAGTACAGTCTCTAAATTTTTCAGGCAATGCTCAAAACTGGATCCATATACTGAGAAGTCATCCATAAAAATTTCCATAGCCTCTTCCACCAAATCTGAGAACATGGACATCATACACCTTTGAAAGGTGGTAGGAGCATTACACAATCCAAATGGCATCCTTCTAAAAGAAAATGTGCCATAAGGACATGTAAAAGTAGTTTTCTCTTGGTCCTCTAGGGCTATGGCAATTTGAATATAACTAGAATATCCATCAAGAAAACATAAATAAGGGTGCCTAAACTCCGTCTAATATGGATCAATAAAGAGCAAAGATAGTGATCCTTTCGTTGTCGTGTTCAACTTTCATAATCACTGCACACCCTCCATCCTATCATAGTTCGTTGAATCAATTCATTTTTTCTCATTTCGATGACTCTTTGGGAACCATTACGGAATCAGAAACCCTGTTATAAGAGATTGCATAGATAAATCCCGTATTCACCATTTCAATACCTCTTTTCCTCGACAAATCCTTTCATCACCGGCTTAGTCTTCTTTTCATGTTCAATCGATGTTTTCAGATTCTTCTCAGAGGATTTTATGCATGCAAATTGAAGAACTAATCCCTTTCAAGTCTTCTACTAACCAAGCAATGGCTTCTTTATATTTTATGAGGATTCCAATCAGTTTCTGTTCTTTTTCTACTATCAAGTCAACTGCTATGATTACAGGCTGTGCTCTTTCAACTCCTAAGAAGGCATATTTCAAATGTTTGGGTAATTCTTTAAGAATTATCCCTTTAGAACTTTTCTCCACCTCAGACCTTCTTTCACCGCCGCTTGACTTTCTACACCGATTTCTTGTGATCGAGCACGTTTTACATTCAAGACCGGAATTCATATATTCAACATCAAGAGCCTCAATATACTAAAAATTCTTCATATTCTTATTCATTGAATTCTAAATTTAAGAATTAACCCTTCAAAACTTTTCTCCACTTCTTGTACCTTCTCTTCACTACTGCTTGACTTTTCTGGACTGATTTGTTTTAGACTGAGTACTGTTTCTTTACATTTAAGACTAGAATTCATATATTCAACATCAAGAGCCTCAATATACTAAAAATTCTTCATATTATTAATTGAATTTAATTTTATAATCATAGACTGTGTTCTGACTGATGGAACTACTGTTTCATTCTTACATTTAGCATTGTTAACATCAAATGCTGCTTTGATTCAGATGAAGTGTACTTTTCATCTCTTACTCTAAGAGTGAGCTCTCCTTTCATATCTGCACTATACTGCCTCTTAGGAAGTGAATTTGTCTTCCTCCCCAAGAGAGTTAAATGGCAATTGTTTATCTTCTTCCACATCAACCTACCATAAATTCCACAGGAAAATAAAAACTTCCTACCTCAATTAAAGACATCTCTCATGATCCTCAGTCGAGCCATGTTCTATCTATATTATTTATGTTTGTATTATGAGTAAGTCTCCTAAACTTAATCTCTTCTCACGACAGATACAGCATCAAAGTTGGATATATTTGCCTGCAATCACAATGCTCTTCACCATAATTCCATATGGTGCAAGGAATGGTGAAGCTACCTAAATCCTACATCTTCATTGGCAAACTCTTCTAGATCACAGCACTGCAAGTGGTTGATAGGCTCACCACTCCTTCTTCATCAAGTTTCCTCTTCTTGCCCAGAATATCTTTCATGAACTTGGCATATGAGGTCTGAGCTAATGTCTTAGTATATTGAATATCACTTCATCTTCTCACATGCTACAATCTCTAGAGATTTGATCACCCTATCTTTTAGTTTCACAACTCTTATGGAATGAATGATGCACACATGTAATCTCACCTCCTCTTTCTTTCAGAGTTTTCCTTTTCCTCAACTCCGGCAGGTCGTTTAACCCACCATATAGATCTTCTTCTTTCTTCTCACCACTCTAATCCGTCGCCTTCACTTTCTTCAGCCTTCTGGCTTTATCCTCATTTTCACTATTCATTCTCTTTCCTCTTTTTTTTTTGAGTTCTTTGCCACTTATAATATAATTTTGCACACCTTTGATTCTTCTTTGTATCACTTAGGAAGGGAATCCCTAAACTTACTTTTTCTGATTGATATGGGCCAACTGGTCCCAATTCGAAGCCCAGACTTTTAGAGATGCATCGTATCGCCTCAACACCTTTCAGGTTTGCCTGTAATGCTGCTAGCTCAGCAAACTTTTGTTCATGAATGTTCATAGTTTTTGTTCTTCTCCTATTAGTTTGCAATGATCAATCTTCAAAAGACTCCGAGACCTTCTCTGCCCCGGTTCTCGCCTCGTCGCCTTTGTTGCTACCGCCTCTTGAAACCTCAGAAGCATATTGCTGATGAAAAAATTCTGCACCGGCCTGACTATCGCACTCCAATTTCCATAGGAAAATTTTCATGGTTTCTCAATGCAAGTGTGTAGTGGTTGGAAGTTGTTGTTAGGCTTGAAATTTTAGCTTTTGTCACACCACAAATCAAGCCTTCCCAATTGATAGGGACCTCATGAGCAAGTACCTCCCATCACCATGCCTTTCGCTCACCTCCTTCTGGGCCCTCACCGCATTTTTTTTGGAATGGCTTCCTTTTCTTGCGCTTTTCCATCTTACCATCAACATATCCAACTTTGCTTCTAATCAAGTAAAGCCATCCCGTTTCAATCCCCAAAGATACTCCTTTCAATCAAGTTACTCCCTAAAGTCTCAGCTTGAGCTCTATAGTTGCTTTTAGCAAAATCTTCAATAAGTCGGGTTGCCTCTTTCAAGACTCTTCTCGTTGAATACCCAACATTAAAGTTGCATCTATAATTCCCTTGAAGAGTAATTATCATGATAAAAATGTCCATCGGGTGACTTGATCAATCCCACGCATCGGACATCTCTCTTCAAGAGTTGCACTTCCAAGCATTGTAGAGGCTTTCTTCTTCTCCTTGATTTATGCTCATAATCTCTCTTCTTTCTCCCAAGGTGAGGGTTGGTGGGAAAAAATCCTCCATAAAAGCTTTTTAACCAACCTCCCGCCTGTTAATCGATCCATATGGCATTGACTCAAACCAACCGGGTTGCTACATCTCTCATCGAGAAGCGGAAATAACCTGCAAATGATAAGACCTGGATTAATTCCATTCAGTTTGACATGTTTTGCTATCCTATAAATATTCCTAGGTGCTCATTGGGATCCTTATCGGATGTCTCCGTGAATTGATGTTGTTGCACCATGGTGATCGTGAGCAAGCTGAAAGGTGCTTCAAACAAAGTTATTCGTCAACGGGTGGTCGCTTTACAAATGAGCACTATTTCATGACTAGCCTCCAAAAATCTTCCATGGTTCTCCTTGAGGCTTTTCATTGTTGATCTATCGGGTACATGTTGATCGCCTCTCTTCTTGCTCTGCCATAGCTATTGCTTCAGCAATTCTTACTTTCTTCATATTTCTCTATGTCCAGTGGCAGCAGTTCTTCTTCTAGTCTTCTGTGCATGTGATAACTTCCTAAAATAGAAATACACTAAGATCAAGTGATATCAATAGATAAATGTGTAATTACATGATGTACATAAAAGATCGCATAAGTCAACTATCAGAGCTAAAACTATTTTTGAAATTTTTTTATAAAAGTGAAAAGAAAAATGTCCAAACTAGCAAGTATTTTTTTGGCAAGAATATTGATCTTTAAATTTTACTTCAATTCAATCCCTGGTAACAGGGCCAAAAATTTGTTGACTAATTTTTACATAGACCAAAAACGACCGATTTCCCAAGATCGCTACCTCGTAGAGATTATTCTATCCTCAAAGAATTATGCCAAAAAATTTGTCGAGACTCAATATATAAAACGATTTTCTACGTAGCACAATTTTAAATTAAAATTAGGTTCGGGTCTAAATCAAGTGCATAGGTCATACAAGTAATAAAGTTAATTTTTAAGTCCATATCATTCCCACGATGATTGATTTTGAAAATCTAAAGATTAACTATTCTCACTACCAAGATCATCACTATTCGAACTCCTAATTTGTATGTGATGATTATCTTTCTAAAATAAATTTAAATAAGCGGATATATAAATTAAAATACATAAATTAGAGAGTTTACCGGACTTAAATAACACTAGGAATGAAATTAGTGTTGTGACCATCACTTTGCAAGTTTCCAAATAAAATATAAAGTATGGGACATGAAAATTGGAATTGTCTAAGAGCAAGTTAGTGTTAGCATTTGGATTTCTCCTCACACCACACATTTCACTCTCTAGCTTACCACATTTCTATCTTTAGTCAATGAGTCTGAAAAGCTACACGTAAGATTTGTTCCCTTTTAAGATTTGGTTGTTTTTCCTTCTCGCATTTCACAAGCCATCTTCAGACTCAAAATCGTCAGCTCCATATACAGGATAATGCAAACCCTTTTCAAAATAATTGGTACCTCAGCCATCAATTAGACAAGAATTCCCTCTCCCCTTGATTAGAATCTTAGCTAACACGGGGTTAAGATTATTCCACTCAATTGAGGTGAAACCTCTCAAAATTAAACTGATAGATCAAGAAGTGATCATATTCTCAGAACACCACTCTACTATCACCGATGGTGGAACTCAAGTCGAGGTTAGAACTTCACCAGTGATATACCAGAGTGATCCAAAGAGTGCATTAGTTCAAATAATATCAGTGTAATTTACCCTTATGACTGCTTTTGCTCGGGCAGTCCATCTTTGTGTCACTTATGATTCTGTACCAGAGTAATGATACAAATTTTTGCGCCAAACACCGATATTCAAATGGGGCCTCAAGATAGAGTAATACTACAACTACTCCAAGCCATACCCAAAACAACATTAAAATATTACAAACAATAATCCCAACAATAGATTATTCTAAGAGGGAGCTTAGCCTTTCAAATCTGGATCACAAAGGACAATGATTAATTGATCAAACAAATTCATTAAAATTGTAATCAAAACTGAAGAAAAATGAATTCCATAAAAATTCCCATATTCCATTGAAGTTCAAACATAAATTGAAGCTTGATTTACATTCATCCAGCTCGAAATACCAGTTCAGATCACTACTCTAATCTAAAATAAGAAAACTAAATCCATAAACAAAACTAAAATGGAAAGAAAATAAAAGGAAAATTATATACAATGAGACTTCAAATTTCTTCCAAAAGCACAAAACTTAATGAAAGCTTATTGGAAGCCGTTGCACTACTCCTCATGAGTTTTTACATAGCTCAGTTCAGTCTCTAAAACTAGGTGACAATTAGGCTGTCCAAAAGCCTAAGAAAATCCTCTCGCCCTAGTACGCTTTCGTGGTGTTGCGGACATCACCACGACATCGAAACTACTATGTCGTGGGTTAAATTTGGTGTCGCGACATTGGCTCATTATGAATGAATTTTTATGTCGTTCATGTCGGCTATCGATTCATAGCTTCGATTATTTCACTTAATGTCGCAAATATCATAACCTAATGTCGCCATATCGTCCATTAGGTTTCCACCTTAACTACTTTGATCCGATGTAGCGACATTGCGATATGATGTCGCCAAGAGCATTGCATCTTCCCTTATGAGCATTTTAGCTTGGCGTCATGACATTGAACCGATGTCGCGACGCCAACACTGATGTTCCGAGGCCCCATTAATGTCGCGGTTGATGTCGCGACATTGCTGCAATGATGTCGCGGACATTAAGTCGTCTCACCACCTTGGCTATTTCTTTGATATGATGTCGCGGACATCACCGATCCGATGTCACTTATTATCGCAAATTTAATTTCCAAAGTTGTTCGCCTTTGGTCGATAAACACTGGTCGATGTCGTGGAAATGTCACGACATTGGAATAATTCTCTATTTTGAAGTTGCGACATTGAATTTGAGTTCTGCAGTCTTAAGTGATATCGCAACCAATGTCATGGCAATGTCCCAACATTGCAAAATTCTAATCTATCTATTTCAACCTATGTCGCAGCAATGTCGCGACATTGGAGTAACTGCTTGACACTCTCCATACGATGTCGCAACATTGTTCTTCTAGCGCTACCGACATTTCGCTTTTACTTCCATTTTTCTATTTTTGTCGCCATCAAATTTCTACAAAACATAAATCTGAGTGAAACTTTCATATTTTAACATTAAATAAGACTTTTAAGCCTGAAATATACTTGAAAAATGGGCTTAAAAATATGAGTTTTAGACTCATCAACCCTTAATTGTTTTATGAATAAATAAAGTAGGTCCCATGACCACTTTAAACTTGGGGAAGTAGATATAGATCTTTGATTAGAAGGTTAAAAGTGTGTTTAATTAGACCTCTTTATTTATCCTAACAAAGGTTTTTCCTGTAATAGCTTGTCATAATATCAATTCTCCAAATGTGGGTTTCTTGACCACTCTAAAACTAGAGAAATGTGGGATGACTTAGTGATAAAGTGGCTTCTTGGCCACTGCATTCATCAACACATTAATTTCTCCAAGGGTGTTCTTGTTCCCTCTCTGGATAGGTCCCAAGATTATTAAGGTCATTGGAAAAATAGATATGAATTACAGTTCCATGAATAGGATTTGAGGTAGTAAAGTTGACCTTTTTGCCACTTCACCTCAAAAACACAACCTTCTTCAAGATTCCCTAATGATTCCCCAAGGAAGACTTCTTGATCACATCAAGATTGGGGAAATAGGAGTGAAATTATCTAAAGTGAAAAAATGTAGGCCTCTAGGCCACTAGATACTCATTTTTCCCCAAACAAAGCACCTAGACAAGTTCAGGAGAAGGTAACATAATCATCATTGAGAGGCCAAGCCCCTTATGATGAATCAAGAAAATGAAAGTGGGCATTATACCTACTATACATTCAAATGCAAGATTTCTAAAAGAAATGGATCTATGCATCATTACTACTAAGTGATGTGTTTTTTCGTGTGTAAATGGAAAAAGCAAGCTAAGAAGAAAAGCCATTCTCCGGGCCATATCGTGAAAGAGGAAGTTGATGAAAAATCTATTCTTAGGTTCGTCGTGACAAAGAGGTTCACTACTGCAGAGGGAAAATATTTGCATATTAGTTCTAGTTCGCTACTAAGAAAGAAGTTCTTCATCGAGACAGCGACGTCACCACGCGCTTAAGATATCGTGACGTCGTGGTGAAGATGCACATATGTTTATCCTACGCTTTTAAATCAAACCATTTCTTAGCAATAGTTCTCAAGCATGCAATTTTTCAACACGTTAATTGTGTCAATATATATATATATATATATATATATATATATATATATATATATATATATATATATATATATATATATATATATATATATATATATATATATATATATATATATATATATATATATATATATATATATATATTCAAAAATAAATAATAGGCTTTTAGCCACTATTTCATCAATTTCTAAGTAGCATTCTCGATGACGCAATATATCATCATCATACACACGCCAGTTAATACTTCAAATGTAGGCCTAGAGCCACCTTGGTTCACTAATGCAATGTCATGACTGTAATTGCACGTGTGCTAGTGTTCAGTGAATCCACAAGCAGTACACACAAGTTCATCACATCCAAAGGTAGGCTTAGAGCCACCTTGGTCAACTAATGCGATGTTATGTTTGTGGCAAGGCCTGCAATGTCGCAAATTTCCATCAATAATTTAAGCACAAAAAAATCAAGTATCTCAAGAGTAAGTCCAAGCAATGGTCGCATTCGCCACTAAGAAAAAGAGAGATAAACCGGGCATGATAAGGTCAAGACTGCGTCAAAATCATTAATCATGTCCGAATGGGCGGAGATCGACGGAAAAATCAAAAGATCTCGCGATTCCTAGAACTCCGCTACCTCGCGTAAAGCGCCACCACCACCGAGGTCGATCGCAGCCTCTTTCCCTCATAGGATAGAAAACACCTGCTGAAATGGTCTTTGCTAGTGCTTTGCACTGGGCATGAAGAACCTCACCTTGTCATATCGTAAAGACAACTTAGCTTTTTCGCTCCATTTCTTTACCAACATCCGATTCGCTTTCCTAGGCATGATACTCAATTTACTTCCTCCCACCGATGCCTCTCGTCAATAGATAACTTGGATTGTTCATACTAAGATTTTTTCTCCCTTAATTTCTCCGACTCAGGTATCACTTGAGAATTCTCCTTTACTACATGCTCAATAGAAGAAAATATCTTACGAGTACGGTGTGTAACTCCATAAAGGAAAAAATCTCAAATTTCATGATCAAAATAAGTGGATCAGAGTGACGCTATAGTCGCATAAAAGGCATTTTTTTATGCTGATGGGGTGGCGAAGGTCCAAGCTTAGCAGATGGCTACTAAGAGGAGCGCAGCAACAGCTACATTCGATCTCGTTAGGAGGTCCGATGGTGGCTCAACATGAGGAGCAAATTAAAAAGAAAGATCGGTTGAAGGAATCAAGCCTCGGCCTAAGATGCACAGACTAAGAGAGACCTATGAAAGACAAAGGTAAGAAAAATAAAAATAGATAAATAGAAGGGAAAAAGAGAGAAAGTGAACACCTGTGAAATCAGAAGTAAAAGAGTCGAGAGTTTGCCCACGGAGCTCAATTAACCGAAATACGCCATCTTTCGATTCTCAAAGTCTATCAAGGAACGACCTCCCTCAAAGGTAGTCGAATTACCTTTGCTTTTTCGATTCACTCCAGAAGACTATTTCTTCCCCGTGCATTGATATTTCCTCTTCACTTCATCAATATCTATGTGATCGTTCTCATGTTAGAAAATTCAAGCTCGAAGCTATCCTATGAGACCTCACTGACTTTAGAAGAAGTATTCTTCACTATAGCCGCTTCCAAGAACAAGAGGTTTAGGTCATTTCCAACCCTTTCTTCAATTATGCAATGGGCTTGGTGGAAGAGGAGGTAAAACCTATATAGCACAAGGCAAAGTAAGAGGTCAAGGTGAAAGTCGAAGAATTTGATGCAAGAAATAATGAATAAAATTTCATGTCCCTGAGGAAGAAAGGCAGGAGCTGATAAGATCATCAAATCTAACGAACCACCAGATAGAGAAGGATTCAAGATCTCGATAGCATAATGGCCTTCAGCCTAATAGGATTGCAGTCGGCCTGCTCTACTAATGCTATAAGCAAGGCCCTTAGGCAAGGGAAGGGATCGAAGGGATAAACTACGAACCGAATTGGTATCATGTTAGCAGGTGTGTGAGTTAAGAAAACTGAAGAAGAAGAAGACAACTGAGGGGGAAAAGCATAACAACCCCTAAAGATCAAGACCCTACAAACTGTGCTGAGGAATACTGATGAATATTTAAATCCAGCAAGTAAGGGGTAGAAAAATTCAAGATCTCGTCACAGTTACGAAATAAATACTGCTTCGTATATACTGAGACAAAGACGGCCTACTGCTAAGGAAAAAATAAGAAAGAGAGTCTGAAGATATAGTCCTAATGGATCGAGCCACACTAAGACCCAAAGACATGGAAGGAAAAGAGTCAACACTGATAACTTAGGGAAATAGACAAAGAGCCAAATATATACAAACCAAAGGGCTCCTCCCACCCTCTGGTAAGGTATCTCACTCACATCTTTGCCCATGGATTGGTAAAAGGAGGCTAAGAGAATGGTACCCAAAGCATAGGTCGCCACGGCAAGGGCCCTAACCAAAGGAAGATACTCATGGAAGGCTTACCCGACGAGGAAAGACAAACCAAGAAAAGAGAACCTTATTGTGAACTCTATGTGCTTTGTGGTAGAAGGTACCCTAGTAGAATTTCCCCACTTCCGTATGGCGGATGAAAAAGAAGTTTGGGAAGTGGAAGAAACTTCAAGATGAGGAAGCAATGGGTCATGGACATCTAAGAGACATACTACTTAAACCCCTCAATGTAGTAACCAAAAGAAAGATGTAAATGTCCCTCAAGGTAATGGATGCAGGGCCAAAAATGAAGATAAATGAATTCAAATCTATTAGTCCAAGGGTACCTCTAGTTGAGGTTTTGATGATAATAAACCAAGGTTATTGGTTACGAATGGTTAACATTGAGTTGAGTGATAGGTCAAGCTGATCAAGACTAAACGAAGATAATTCAAGCTAAAGATGACAATGACTTAAGTCGATCAAGCACTTGAAAATGAAGTTCACTCGAATCAAAGAACCAAGATGACAAGTAACCAAGATTCCAAGCTCAAGCATCAAGTGAAGATTTTGATAGCTTAGAAATCTATGTAAAGTGAATGCATTTATGCACTTTAGGGTTTATCATCATTTACATGCATTCACTCACAAACTCCTGCCAAAACCAAAATCGCATATCTTGAAACTTGGAGTTTAAGCATAAAACTCAGACTTTATAAATCCTAAAATGTGCTTCAATGAAACATCAAAATTTTAGAAGTGTTTGAAATGAACAAACATGAAATTGAACATTTAAAAAGGTAAATCGGGTAGAGGCTCTATTATAAGCCGATCACTGGTGTCAACCATTGAATCGGAAGAGTGGTGAAACTCAACCGCTGATCCATTAGCCTCCATCTCGAATCAAGCCAATGAAATGGTCAGCCTGCTAGAATGTGACGAGAAAGTAGACTAACTGCTGGTCTAACCGCAACCGCCGACGGGTTCTCCCAACCGCTGGGTTTCAACCCGCTATAAAACGATAACATTCGTGGCAATCTGCCAAGATAATTTAAAACCGACGGGATCGGTTGGTAGCTTAAATGTTATCAGTTCTACTCTATAACAGAGTGTGGAGGATCACTTAGACATTGGACACTTGATAAGAATTTGCTGAAGATCCTCTCAACCATCATTTCTCTTGTGAATCAATTTCAAACTAAGATTGCGGAGCTATCTATTACATGCGCATATCAGAGAGTGCATCTTTGTGTTGATCAAAGCTTGAGTTGTATTTGAAAATCTCGAGAGCTTAAGAGAGTGGCCTCACAGCTTATGAGAACTTCATGTGTATAGCTTGAAGGTGGTTATGAAAAAATGGCGGTAAAGAAAGAAGCTCGGGTTGGAGCTTGCCACTAGTGGAACCCTCACCGATTGAAGGTAGAGGAGAAGTGGACGTAGCCAAAGGTTTTTCGAACCACTATAAATCCAGGTTTTTCTTTCTCTATCCTTATCTCTTTACTTTATCGTTATTGCATTAAATTGAAGATTTATTATTGTGCAAAAAGTTTTTGACAAAACCAATTCACAACACCCCAACCCCCCTCTCTTGGTTAGGTTGTTGTCGGCACGAACTTTCAAAACCTCAAGGCAAGACTCATCAAATCCAAATCAAGAGTTACGCACCTTGGTAAGCGACTGAATCTGGCACACTCTAAGGATTCCCAAAGGTCCTCGAAATGAGGAGATAGTTTTGGCCTACCCAGTTATCCCAATCCTCAAATGCCTTAGGCCATGACTTAGCTGGTAGGACCATATTTCGGAGATCTTTTCCAAGAAGTATCTCTGATGGCGACGTCAGAGGAAAAGGAAAAGTCGGGACATAAATAGCCACATCTCCAATAGCATGAGCAGTCCCAAATTCCAACAAAAGAGGAAAAGAAGGCAGTACACTAAAACACGTAAAAATGGTATCAGTATGCCAAGGATAAAAGAGAGGAATGAAGATGGTTGGAAAAATTATAAGGAAATGCCTTTTAATTGAGAAGATTATCTTCTACCATGTCAAGAAATTGCTAAAACCTCGCATAGGGAAAACTAACAGTTAAATCGTGGATGGAATGTCAGAAGAGATTAACATGATGGGTTTCTTTTATAGGAATTTTCAAATGGAAACTACTATTATGGTAGCCTAGAAGTCTTGCATGGTCATATGTTGGGAAGACATATGAGAAAATCTCTTAAAAATACTAGGTATGCAGACCCAACCTATATTCTCCAATGCAATACTTCAAAGTCCATCATATAAAGGCCTGAGAAGTTACCTCAATGATTTCATCGTAGACAAAGCAAAAGATCGAAAGCATCAACCAGAGGGATTCAAGATTCACATACCAAGAAAAAAGCTTCGATAAAGCTTCTTGGGTAAGAAGCAATCTCAATTTAATTTTGTAAAGATTTTTCGAGAACAAAGGATTTAGAGTTCTAAAAACATATATATTTCCAGCCAAAGATCTTTTCGCAGTTAAACAAAGGTGCTGGTAAAGTCAAAATGAAAATGCATTCCTCTTGAGTTTTTCATTGAGAACATATTTCTGAAGTTCAATTAATTTAAAAATAGTATTTCGGTTTTTCATTCTTCTATTAAACAGTCAAAGGGTTTTGAAGTTCAAAAAATGAAAAATCGGGTCTCTCGATTTTTTTACTGAGAACAAGCATTTTAAAGTTCTAAAACAAAAAAAAATGTCTTTCTTGGTTTTTCATAGACTTTTCGTTGAAGAATAAGGGTTTTGTGAATTCTAAAACTAAAGGTCTTTTCTTCAAAGACTTTTCGTTGAAGAATTAGGGTTTTAGAGTTCTAAAAAACGAAAAAGGCTCTCTCTTGATTTTTTTTTTTTTTTTTCGTTGGAGAACAAGGTTTTGGAGTTGTAAAAAACAAAAAAGACTTTATAGTTATTTAAAAACTGGGAAAACTCTGATTAGTGGATTAGAGATCATGGAACATTCTTTGACAAAAGAAGGGATAAATCTACTTACCAATGCAAGAAAGTTCGGGATTATGGAAGATGGTCAGGCCACAATCACACTCCATAAGAAAAGAGATCGATGGAGGCCACAACATCGTCTACAACTTCGACCCACACGTTGCCATCCTCGACTTCCTGCCGATGAGCTTGGATGTCACTGAAGCCACACTGGTTATCGGGTTCGATTAGCAATAGCCAGTTTTCACCAATAAAGACAGAATTTTTGGCCAAAACGGGTTTGAGGAAGAAAAGAAAAAAAAAGGTGGAGATGAGAAAATGGAAGGTTTTGTACATAGATCAAAAGGATTTCTTCCTATGAACTTGCCAAATCCCAAAGGAGAAGGTCTTTCATGTGGTATGAATCAAAGGAGGTAAAGATCAAAATTGTGAGGGTTTCAGAAAGAAAAACAGTGGGAGATTTTCTGTATTACTGGCTTTTTTCAACTCATCTAATCAAGCTCGAGTTTCGCTCGCTCTTCTCTGGTAATCTACATCCAAATGGGTAAGTTGTACTTTGGGCATCATGGTAGAATGAAGAGAGAAGAGAGCCTTTGACATATAAAAGCTTTTTTCATACAAACATGGCCCATGGGCCATATTATATGAGGGAGGTAATTGTTTATGCTAAAAATGAATTTTTTGGGCCCAAATGGTATTTGAATAATTATTCGGCCCAAAGGGTAATGGAATTAGCTTAATGGATATATCAAGCCCAGACCAAGCCCAACCTAGTCCAAGAAAGTCTAAGTCCATGATAATCAGCCCATGAAAGGGTCCAAGGACATTTATGAAATTTTTCAATTTGTCAAAGTGGCTAGCTCATAATGGTGAGACTTTGTCTCAAAAGCAAGTGGAATGAGACTTTTTCTCCAACTCAAGCTATTAACGCGAAGAATATCGTTAGCGATAAATGACTCGAGAATAAGTTGTTAGTGGTAAATGACTTTGAGAACAACAAGGTTGTAGTGAGTACGTGAGCGCTATTGGAAAATGGGACGGCGTTTATTTAGAAGGCTTATAAAGCAAGACTAACTTTATATGCTGACCGCAAATCAATCATCAACAATCACTCAATAGAACATTTTAATATTTTTTCTTAGTTTCTACAAGTTCACTCCAGATTATTCGCATTTCTAGCTTATTTTCTTTCCAAGTATTTAGTTTCAAAGTTTTCATGTTTCAAAGAATTTCATTTCCAATAAATTCTACAATGAAAACTTAATATCATTTCTTTTCCAAATTGTTCATGTCAGCTTTCTTTTCTCTTCACCTTTCAATACATTCCAATTTTCAAAGCATTTTCCACCTAGACTCTAGGGAACTATCAAGGGAACTAGAGAATCTATTTTTCGCTTGAGTGGAAGTTAGATTCAGTATCGTTTCAGTTTGGAAATACTATAATTTCCTGGCACGTCCTCGCATTCACTAATTCCCGTGCTTTTGTATATTCTTAACCAAAATCCAGCATTAAACACACACTCTTTCATCATAGCAAAGGACAAGGGAAGATTCTCATAGTAATTAAATCAAAGCTCATACAATTTAGTCGTCCCTTTGAACCCTCGACTGGGGACTTCCTGATTAGTTGGATTGGGTATCCTAGTTTTAATATTTGCTTCTACATTTTTTTTTTAAATGTGTTTCTACATCACATTCAACTAATATCAACTACTTATATCTTTCTCTTATAGTAGCTTTTTTTTTTTTCTCATGCAACAATCTAATCCTTTTTTTTTTCTTATCACAATCTTTTTTTTTTTTGAAAGATCTTCTCAATCACAATTTTTTGAAAGTAATTTTATAATTAATAACTTTATATTTATTAAATCCAAAATCTAATATCTCATTATTATTTTTTTTGACTTCTAATATTCACTTTGTAATACATCTTTGCGGTACCCTCATCTCATAGGAACTTCAGCTTGGAACATTCCATAACTTCATCCTACCATTTCACCGCTTGAATTGGGTTTCAAGGACATCTAAGACTTCATTTAGATCCACTCAATTAATTATTTAATTTTTTCCCATTTTCATTAAATTTAGCTATATTATAATCCTGAAAGTGTTTAGCTGTCAACAAAATCTTAACCCAAAATTTTTAATCTTGTTGTCCTATTTTATCTAATGTCTTAGATTTTCTGAAAATGTCTTTTTTAATGAAGAGAAACTTATATCATTAATAAATTAATTAAATTCATTAATTACTTTCTAAATCACACTTATACTTATATTTGGGTTAGGTGTGTGATAACAGCAATATAAAAAGTTCTCTTTCACTGCCAACTAAAAGCCAATGTAGTAGTATATAAATTGTTTTACCAAGAATTAATTAAAAAATATGACAATGAATGCATTCAAAAGAAAATAAGAAAAAAAGAAGAAGAAAATTATGGAATTGATAGAGATATTCTTTGATTAAGAATCAAAGAGTTCCAAGCTTTGCCCCATGATCATGCACTGAATCTCTGGAAAACTAATAGTTTTTAATGAACTAAACCCATGGTTTACCATTCATTACATAATAAAATTAAGTTAAAACACAAATTAAACTTTCATGTGTATTAATTAATTGTATCAAAAATACACTAAAACAACATTAGAAAAGGCAGGCCTTGGAATAAGAAGCACGATGGATATTAATATAGCCTTTATGGAAAAACTAGGATGGCGACTCTTAACAAATAAGGACGAGCTCTAGGCCAAGATGTTGACTTCCAAGTATATCAGAGGCAGCGTTGTTCCGGATAAGATCACGAGGAAGAGAGGTGTTGGATTTTTGCTATACAAGCAAGTCCAAGTTGTTTGAAACACTAACAAAGCTCACTACTAACTCGGGGTCCCACACAGGAGGTCTGTACCATTATTAAGATTCTAGTACAGACTTATAAATAGAGAAAGATAATACAACCCTAAATCTGAATCCGAATTAGATATAGAGAACAGCAAAAGAAAAAGAAATCTTTTCTTAGTGATTCAAGCGCTCACACACTGCTCCATCACCTCAAGGATAGTTTGGAAGATCTACGGTTCTTGTGTGCATACTTCTCTGCGAATCCACAAGGTACGATCTGACTGGTTATATAAGTTTAGTAATTAAATTGAATATTCTAAATCACATGATGATTCTACCTTCCACTGATTATTCCTACAATTGGTATCAGAGCCTTCGTGTGATTAAATTTTCAATTTGATCTAAACAATTTCATGTATTTCGTGTTTGATTAGCAATATGAACCTAGGTTTTCTATATTTGTTTATTCTCATGTTCTCATGTTTAATATGATTTTTTGTTCATGGATGGTTACTAACAATCGTGGGTTTGCCCTTCAATCTATGGTAGAGTTTTCTCAGGTATTTCATCGGGCTTAGAATAAGGGGGCTAATCATAATAGGTTTCTTGATTTATTTTCAATCATCTGGGAATTTGTACACCATTTTATTAGGTATAGGATTATATTTTGTAAAATTTTTGAAGACTAAATGAAGAACAAGTTTAAGAAGATGAAGAAGAACTCAGAGAACACTGCACACGCGAGACTGTTGCATTGTTATGAGGCTAAACATCCAAATAAACGGCCACTGTGGTTAAAAGCGCAGGAAGAGACAACCACACGAACAAATTTTAGGTCGAACCACCGCTGACGCGCCCACGCACCTCACAAGCACCGCGTACGGGCTTCACGCGCTCCACTCGCCACGCATGGAGGCGCGGGAGAGGGTTTTGCCACCGGATTTTGCGACTTTCTACCCAAACGCACTTCTACGGGTGGTTCGTCGGTAGCAAAGACACCTAATGATGGCTTTGACTGCTGGGGTTTCAAGTCGTGTGTATGAGTTTTTGGGTTTTAACTCAAATCTCTTCAATTTGGGCCTCCAAGCCTGTGTAAATTGAACCCAAATGGATGGTTGCACTAAAAAAATGGACGATTAATAACAAAATGGCTCAAGTGTTATCAATTGATTTTTTTTTCTTTTTTCTTTTTAGGAAAACCGTGATCAGCTCTTTTTTTTTCTTTTAACTCATATATTATTTTTTATTCATGGATGATTAAATTATAATTGGTAAATATGTTTTAGTTGTGATAACATGACATATAGACTAGGTGGTGCCATATTATCTTGCATCACGATATACATGTGCATAATTAAATTTTGTTTTTTTTAAATCTAGATCAATATAATTATGAAAACTCACTTTCAAGTGGTCCAAATAATAAATGTCATGAAGCCCCACTGATAATCATGATCGGGTTTTATTGATTTGACCTAAATAATTTTAAAATCTTAATTAGATTGACCGTCCACCACTGCAACTCTTAGAGATTAAGAGAATTTTAAATAAACAAGGATTCAAAACCACGATAATTTTATTAGTCCCTCCCAATGAGGCTCTAATAATAATATTATTATGACCATATGAACAATGATTGAAATAAAAGTATATTATACCTAGGAATGTTCTATCTAAGAAGATCTGGATGTAAGTAGTCCTAAAAGAAGCTTAATCTCCAATTTTTTTGGGACTAGACTTAGTTGGATACTCCCATTTTATGATTAAGTTTTAGTTTTTGTTATAAAATAAGTTCATCAATCGTGAGCATTTATTATGGAAACTAAATTGTTTACAATAAACAAGAATATATTTTGTTTGGATTTACTAAATATATGCTTATTGTATAATATAATGAAGTAATATTAGTGTGCACAATGTATAAAAAAAAAAAAAAAAATTTTAAAACGGGCATCTTCAACCTCTAGCTAGTGATTTAATCAAAACCATTGGATGGAAATAACTTTGGAAGATTGGAAATGAACTTATGATCGCTCGATTAGAGAAAATCAGTTTGTCCCGATACCCTGCCAACTATCACAGAGGTCAAAAGCAATGATATAACAAAACATAACATGCGACTTGGGAGAATGCAAACACTTCACTTCGACGTTATATTCGCGTTGTTGTGGGTCATTTAAGGCAAGAAATAACACCTCTCGATGCTGGAGGTGAAATCTCCGCACTCTCAAAGGGATGTTTGGCAGCATCGGTCTGAGAGACAAGCCGCACGATTTGATTAACACACGTATGACTGGTGGGCGGTGAAGGATCATTGTTTGGCAATGATTTCATATCAATGAAAGGAAGTGATGGGGCAAACTTCAAAGAAGATGAAGATAGATCCATCTTACAATCACGCTAAACATTTCTAACTGGCTTAAAGTCAAATACAATATGTATATGATGATCTCAACTCTACTCAATTGATGTATGAGCTTGAGAGTGCTGAATAGTCTCTCAAAGAGCCAAGCAGTATCAATTTTACGGAGGGTTCTGTTAAACTTAAAGGGAAACCTAAGGGTGGAAACAAGAACAAGAAAGAAGGCAAGGATACCGCTTAATAAATCGCGTGAATGAAGAAGCCGAAAGGCAAGTGCTTCCAAGTGCGGATGTAAAGGACATTGAAACAAATTGCCCAAGGCCACTAAAAGGCCGTATGGGTGATTTACTGTTGTCGAGGCTTGTTTAGTGGAGAATTTTAATGATAAATGATCATTGATTCGGGAGTCACTAATCATGTTTGTTCCTCACAGTGGGTTCAAACATACCACGCCTATTGATGAAGGGACAAAGATATTTTGAAACTGGTAAACTGGGAGCTAATCTCTGTAAAGGCCATAGGACCGCTTGTTTTATTTTTTTGAGAATAATAGACTTTATGTTTAGAAGACTGCTTATTTGTTCCTGATTTCAAGAGGAATTTGTAAGGTCATTAATTGTTATTGAACATGATTTGACATTATAATTTAATTCGCTTCAATAAGAAGTAAACTTTTTTAGTTTGTTCCATTATCTTATGAATAAATCTTTATTTTTTAAGTCCCTTGTCCTTTCCGATATAAATGTTTTGAAATTGTTGAAATGAACATAATCACCTTGTTAAGAAAAGAAAAGTACCAAATGACATCATCTTTGGTATTTATGTATTAGGTCATATTAATCCTAATAGCTACATGGTTTGGTGAAAGTGTGGGATTTAAATTCCCTAGCATTTGAACCTATACTAATGTAACTCATGGTAGCGTGTGACCAAGGGCTTTTCTGCAAAGGATATCGCACAACCAAAATCATTGAATTGGTGGACACTCATGTATGCCCAACGTGTTCAAGCCGTGGGTATGAGTGTTTTGTCACTTTTGGCGTATGATTACTCAAGATATGGTTTTGTTTACTTAATGCTACCAAAGTCTCGAAACTTTGATAAATTTGAGAATATAAGGCCGAGGCGCATACCAGTGTCCATATCAAACAATTCGATTCGACCGAGGCGTGAATACCTATCCGAGAGCTGCTTTTCTACTTAACTCAAGAGGGGATAGTTTCACAACTGTCAGCCCCTGGAACACCTCAGCAAAATGGAGTTACAGAGAGGAGAAATAGAACTTCCTAGACATGGTGAGACCGATGCTTAGTTATTCATCTCACCTATATCGCTTTGGGATATGCCTTTAGACCAAGCATACTTATTGAACTGATTCTAATTACTTCTAAGACACCTACCGACTAGAACTAGCTAAGCCTAGTTTAAACCATATTTATCCTGGGTGCCCGCGCATGTCTTGAGAAAGGAACCATAAGTCAATCTCAGATCAAGTATGTTTGTTTATTACACCCTAAAGGAACGAGATGGCCTTTTTATAGTTCCTAGAGAAGAAAGTTATAGTGAGCACTAATGCAAAAATTCTTAGAGGAGACTATGTAATCAATTTCAAGTTCAATAGTAAAATTTCGAGGAGCTTGACTCACTAAGAATCGCCTTAAACCACCCGACTTGACCTCCATTGCGTCATTGTTTCCAGCTACATCCAACATAGGGTAATGAAAATATACCCTAAATGTGAACAAGAACAGAAAGTGAACCAATATGAACAATAGGTAGATATACAAGTAGAACCAGAAAAACCAGAAAATCAAATTCAAAAGTATCAAGAGGATCTTCCTGTAGAACCACAACAACTAGTGGAGCTTCGGCGTAGTGGGAGAACAACACGCAAGCCATCGAGATATCTCTTGTTGGGCGAATCATACCAAGTTATAACCATTGATAGCGAAGAGGATCCCGTAAATTACAAAGAAGCACTGGAGGATGTTGATGCATAGGAGTGGCTCAAAGCCATGGACCATGAGATGGAGTCTATGTATTCTAACTCAGTCCGGTCTCTTGTAGAGGCACCCAAAGGGGTAAAACCCATAGGTGTAAGTGGATCTACAAAGAGAAAAAAGACAACTAGACGGAAGGTAGGAAACCTTCAAAGCTAGATTGGTGGCAAAATGTTATACCAAAAGAGGATAAATTATGAAGAAACCTTCACAAGAATCATGCTTAAATCCATCCCGATTCTTTTAGCTGTAGTTGTAAGTCTAGATTACGAGGAGATTTGCTTATATGGACAAACAGCATTTTAAATGGCGCTTGTGAAGAGACACTACATGCAAAGAACTTAAGGGTTCCATGAAGTTGAGGGCAAGAACACATGGCATGTGTTGCAAAGGTCCATTCATGACTAAAGAAAAGCATCCTGTAACACGAACATTAGGTTTGACTAAGCCATGAACTTTATACGGCTTTGAGAAAAGTCCATTGAACCTTATGTTTACAAAAGGATCTAAGGTACAAAGTAGTTTTCCTAGTCCTTACGTAGATGACATTTTACTAATCGGAAACCACATAGAGGTGTTAAAGTGTAAAAGGACACAGAAAAGCAATTTTGATATGAAGTATTTGGGAGAAGCCAACTATATTCTTTGAATCAAACTTACGAGACCGAAGAATAAGGTGTGTTACATCTCAAGCTTTATATATAGATAAAATTCTAGTTAGTTCAAAGATGTAAAATTCCAAAGAAAACTTTACCCTTCATAGAAAACTCGAGAAAATCCAATTTTCAAAATGGGTAAATAGAAATTCTCGTTAAAAATCCGAATTTTTCTAGAGATCTCGGATGACGAAACTTAATTTTCCGTTGAAATCGCCCTCATGAAAATTTCAGCGTCACGACTTTGCAGGATTCCGAGGTGGCCTGGATTTCACGCTCGATACACGTAAGGCCTGGATGACACACGGCAAGATAAAAGACGCTACACAAGACCTCGCGCCGCTGCGGACACTTGCAGCGCGAGCGGCTCACATTGAGCCACATGGGGGAGGGATTCCATGGCTCACATCGAGCCATGTAAAATGATGACGCATAAAAGAGGAATTATAAAATAAAGCGAAATGATGGAAAAAGTAGTCACAATTTGGTTTGATAAGGAGAGGAGGAAATTTCCTCATGTTTGTCTCAATGGATTCAAAAGGAGAGTAAAGTAAGGAGAAAAGAGAAAATGGAGAGAAATGAGGAGAAAATGAAAGGAAAAAGAAAGCAAAAGTAAAGCAAAAGGAAAAGAATTCGTGAGAGGAAGATACAAAGGCCAAACATGGAGAAACCAGAGAGAACGCCTCCTTCTCTAGATTTGTATGGCTGATCCGACCCGTCTGATTCTTTCTCGAGACAAGAGGGAAGTGTCTCACACCTGAGAGGACAACGCGTGACCCGGCTGGGAGTTTCGTAACTTCCAAGAGGTAGGATATTTTCCTACTTGGTTTACTTTTAGCCTAAAGGCTTTATACTGGTAGGGTTGCTTATGGAGGCTATGAGAGGCCATGTATATTAGTTCAAGTTTGGAATTAATGGGTATGGATTCATGACCTACTGTATGGACTGTAAGTTATTTTTGATGAAACTGGAAGTTTCTAGGTATCATGGTTGTTCGATGATGATAAGGATTGAAACCAAAATGGTTCATGTTTGCTATAATAGGTACTCTGGGAGGTCCCAAGCTTAGACCTAATTGTGTGTTACTTCGCTGTCGAACATGCTTATGTGAAAATGGGATATTGATGCATGCTTGTTGGATGTATTAATATGTTTTGTATGAGGTATTATGTATAATACTTTCCATGGTTGTAAATGTCATGAAAAGCTCATTCATGATGTAACATGAGGAAAATGATCGCATCATATCATATAATTTATCAACATCGCGTCAGTCGGGTGTGGGTGTTGTAAGGTTTATTCATCACATATGGCGGGTCGTGAACTTTGGGAAAATGGGACAAGTCCAAGGTAGAGATTCACGAGTGTGTAAATGATCAAAATGATAAATTACATGTTTTAAGGAGCAAGTTAGTAGATCCCCAGTAGTGAAAGTCCCACATATTATTCACTGCTAGACATGAATCCCAGCGACAAGTTCGTGAAAATGTTGAAAAGGCGTATGGCCCTACTCTGTGTAAACCCTAAACTGTGGCCCACAAAATAAAGGAAAAGAATCAAAATCGCTTTTGATAAATAAATTGAGTGGTTTTCCAATGGATGGAATGTGGTGTGACTAGTTTATTTCACATTTGGCACCAAAGTAGGGAGCTTCATTGACTCAAAGTGGAGTATGAGGGGGTCGATTCATGATGAGATGGTAGACATTTCATATGAAAATAATTGTATGAAATGATTGATTGTTTATATATGCCATTGCATATGCATTTTAGGCGGGAGTAACCCTCAGGAGAATTTTTCACTGGCTTACCACCCCGTCGTGGGACCCCTTCGTGCACAAACTATCCAGGAGACTAAGGCAGAGGCATCTATTGAGAAGAAAGCCGAAATGTGGCTTCAAGAAAATATTTTTGTAAATATGTATAAATCTTTAGAACAAACATGAAACTATGAGAATATATTGAGATTTTTGTTATAAGAGGATACAATCCGCAGGCTATTTTACTCAGTATGCCTCGTGATACGAGATGTATAGAATTTCCGTAGGTTGATCTGGGGAGTCAACTTGACACCTGATAGCGCCACACTTTGTGCATGGAGTTCATCTTTCTAAGGTTAATCACCAAAAACTCTCGAGCAAAGAACGTATGAGCAGGAAAATCTCACTCACAGATAGTCTCACATGCCATGTTATGTACCAGCCGATATCCGCTACATAGGGGAATAGTTAGGTCGGCATCAATCCAATTCAAGAGAAGAACATTGATTGCAAAGAAGCATATTCTCAAATATCTAAGGAGAACAAGAGATTATATAAGGTATATTCTAAATGAGCTTATTTGGTGTTTTTAGAACAAGACTGATGTGTTATATTTTTTGAGTTTAATTTTAATACAATATGAGTATTTTCATATTATTATGCATTTCAATCGATATTTCATGTAGAAGGTCCGATTAATTGTAGAGTATATGATCATATGAATACGCTCATAGAAGCATGATCATAGGTTTTCATAATTAATGAACAAGAGATCATACTATTAAAACAGTTAGGCGCTTTATTTAGACTGCAATATTTTATGAAATAATCTATCTTGGTTGTTATAAAATACTGCAGTAAATTATGCTTGCATTTGATGGGATCAAAGTGAGATTATTTGTTAAATTTGTGTAAAAGAAAACAAATATCAAGCAATATTTCTATTATTCTTCAACTCGAGTTTATTATGATAGGTATTTAAATGATTATTGTTCTTTGAGTTGTCAATAAGTGAGGTCTATTTAAACGCAATTCAATATCTTGATGATTTGGGAGCAAGATTATTTAATTGCCGATTATGAAAAAACAATATGGAATTTCCATAAATATCCTCTTAATATGTTTCCGATTGATGTTATGAAGTCATTGGCCAGTGCATTTTATCCATTAGAGAAACTGATAAATCAAGAGAATAAATAATTGATTGATTGATAGAAAATCTTATCACTAATTATTGATATTTACAAAAGGAGAAAATAATACACATTTAATAATATTAATCCTCGGAGTTCAATTCGGGTTTTGAATAGCACCGGATTAGATAATTGCTTCTGGCAAATTACGAGGGTTCTGATTAATGATAACCTGTAGAATCCCCAAACTAGTCTACAAATGGGTGTTACTATTATCACGCTTACAATAAAGAACCCCGGACTTGTTCCCATAAATAGTTTTGAGAGATCGGCTGGATTTTTACACAAGTAAAGTCCAAGTTGTTTAAAACACTATAAATAATCATTACGGACTTTGGGCCTCTAAGGTGGAGCCAAATGGCTATTGCTATTATAAATTTATACCTATAAATAGAGAAAGATAATATAACCCTAAATCCAACCTGACTTAGATAGAGAATAGCCAAAGAAAATAAATCTTTTCTAGTGATTCAAGCGCCCACACGCCGCCCATCACCTCTGCAGGATAATGAAGATTCATGTTCTGTATGCATACTTCTCGCTAATCCACAAGTTACGATTTGACTAGTTATATGGGGCTTAGTAATTAAATTCACATTCAAATCACATGATGATTCTAGCTTCTGCTGATTATTCCTACAAGAGGGTCTTCCAATGCATGGAATGGAATAACAGCAGCATCCAACTTGCTTAAAAAGGGCCTCAAGGCAAGGGTGCATAATGGTAAGGATAAATTTTGTTTCGAGAGACACCTAGCTAGGGACTCCCTCCTCTTTGGATCCTCGCTTCCTCGTAAGTGAGCAGACGTAATCCTATAGGAGTGTTAGTGATTACTGGTGCCAGATCTCATGTTGGATGTGGGACACTCTCCATGGTTTGCCCCCCTCCAACGTCATCAGCAGATTACAAACTACCATTCTTCGCTCCATTGATGTGAGAAGATAGGTATGCTAACTAAGTGCATAAAAAGTAAAAGATCGTCTAAACTAAATCAGAATCATGGTTTTTAAGATTCATAGGTTTGAATTGTTTTAAAATTTTATAAAAACCGAAATATCAGTTAGGTTCTAGCAGTTTAGAGAGGTAACCGACCTTAACCGAACATTCGAAACTAATATAATAAAATAATGTCATTTATAGTTCATATATAAATATTCTTAACCTAATTTCTATAAATTTGTGAACCTTGATTTTATCAATGTGTATTATATATATATATATATATATATATATATATATATATATATATATATATATATATATATATATATTTTCAAGTGGAGCCTTATAGTTAACTTCCTGCTTTGTTGATAGCTTGGCAAGAAAGCAAGTGATTTGATGTTCTTAAAAATGGAAAAACTTCGTGAACAGGAGATGTCAAAGCCAAGATTGAAGGAGGTGAGGTTATGTTTGAATCTTCGATTCTCTAGACTAAACGAAAGAAAAAACAAGAGATAATAAATAAATAAATTTAGAAGGGTGGAAAGGGGATATAAGTCATCAAAATCAAATCAAAATCAAAATAAAAATAAGGAGGGGAGGAGTTGGAGATTCTCTAATGATAAACACTTAAACATAATAGAAAGGTAATCGGGAATTCTCTGTCGAAGGGAAAAGAGAGGGGTGGGGAGAAAGAAAAAATGAGATTATACGATTATGGGATCATAACACTCAAGAAGGGAAAAGAACTTTGAACAGTTCAAACTGTGTTTCAAATCGCAAATTAAACCGAAACCATATATAATATTAGTTTTGGTTGTTTTGAGTATTTTGGATGGTTTAGATCGGATTGTAATATTATGCTCAAATCGATGCAAACCTAACCACGAACGAGCCTAGTGCTAGCTAGGGACTGTCAAATAATGGTAGGTTCTCAATCGCCTTAGCATACGGTGTCTTGATGGCCCCTAGCCCTCCCAGCCATGATGGCACATGGAATAAAATTTGGAAACTTAAGATTCCTCAAAAGATCCGACAATTTGTTTGGCTAGTGTATCATGGAAAGATCCTCACTAATATGGAAAGGAGGATGAGAGGTTTCACGGATGCCCCCGAGCTGCACCGCTGTCTTGATGAAGAGGAGGACCTCAATCATCTTTTTAGGAAGTGCTCCAAAGCATTGCCACTGTGGAGGAAGTTTGCGGAAGTACGAGAAAGGCATGAGTGGGTTCATCTTCCTTTTAGAGAATGGATGAGTTGGAACTTAACCCTAAAGACCCCTACAAATGTCGAACCCTGGAATGAGTTTGCGGTTTGCCTTTGGTTCCTTTGGAAATGTAGGAGGTCTTCAACGGAATGAGAACAAGCATGGATAAGAAATGTCACTTTGTCCATTCTTACCTGCAGGAGATCATGGTAGCCTTCTCAAATCAGGCCATTACTTCGCAGTGTGTTTGGAGATCTGGCATACAGTGGATAGGCTGGAACCGATCTCCCCAAGGATGGATGAAACTCAATGTGGACGGAAGTCTTGGTCATGAAACTCGCCCCTTGACGAGGCTGGAGGCTCCCTTAAAGACGACGCAGGCATGCAACTTGATGGACAGATTTGCAGTGCAACTGGGGGAATGCACAATAGAAATAGTAGAAACTTGATGGACAGACTCCCTCCAGGTGTACAACTGGGTCAAGGATGTCGAAAAACTTGAGTGCATGCTCCCATGCCAATAATAGTTTTGAGTGCTAGGAGTGGTTGCGCAAAGGAAGGACGGTGAGCCTCAAGCATGTTTTCAAAGAAGGGAATTGTGTGCCTGACTATATGGCAAAGCTAGCCCTGAAGATGACCCATAGAAGATTGGATTAATAAACTTAGCAATAAGATAGTTTAGACAAAATATCTATAAATCTATTAGCATTAATTTTAGTTTTGGATAAAAAAAATCAAGAGTTCATTTTTTAAAAAGCTTCCTAACTTTTTTTTTTTTTTTATAGAGATACAAAATTAGGAGTGACCTCACCTTTAACATTTCACATCGCTTTCATGGGTTTAGGCTCAGATAGTTCAAGGGCACCTTGATCTTCTTCTTTCTTCTTTCCTTACATTTTGATTCTATCTTTCTCTTTTAGACAATTTAAGCCCTTAGCTCCATAATGGTCTTACTTATGGGTGTCCAATTTGACTATGTTAATGGTGGCTTTTATGCCCTTGAGCCAATTTTTCCTTTTCTGCATTCTCTTTCCCACTCTCCATTGAGAAGCCTGATTTCTTTATTTTCTTGTACTTGAACATCTTGCCCACAACTCTTGTCATCCCGACTCTATCTTGGGTTATTTCCATGATAGATATTGCCTTGATATTTGTGACACCCCCTATCCAGGCGGTCCCGGGTGTGACCGTCCCGACCAGCATGGCTGTGGATCTCGGTGCCTCGATATCACACTCACATGTCTCATATATCGAGACTCATTTATGCATATTTAATTCACAATATACAAAGATATATGATAGACTATAATCACGGTCTCTTTACAGTCCCTTTGATACAAAGGTGTACATGTTTTTGGTTCCGCTAGAATATAATACAAGACAAAAACAAAACAAAGTCATGTCAGACTCTCGTCGTATGCGGTCGGGTTACTGCCTTTGGACTGTACCTAAGGGATCCGTAGCGGGGTGAGCAATCTTACGATAGAGAGTAAGCTCCTATGACTGCTCCCCACCTTAGTGCACATGCAATGGTCATGTCACCAAAGAAGAAGCACATTCAATAAAGATTATGCAAACTTAGAATGGAATTCTACATTACGTGAATGAAATGACCCGTCATGTCCCGTCGCAGAGTCCTCACGAGCTCTCTCACACATACGTGCCAAATGTGAAAAACCGGACATTATTGATGTCTCACCCAGAAAGACTTGACTCATTGGATCGTATCTCTCTCCAGTATCGTTTGAATTTCATCAATTTTGTGCGTCCCATTTATTGAGGTACACATCATTTTGGGGTCTCAGCGGGACCGTGTGCGCCTTAGGCATTTTACAGCTTTCAGCTGCGGGTGATCATGTCCTAACCAGCGAGTAGATTTAGGTCTTTACTTTATGGGGGATCTACCTTATCTTGCCTACGCCCGACACACGATATATATATATATTTTTTCATTTTTTCATTTATACCATAGTGAGTCTCAATTGAATTATTGTCCGTTTTGAGCTCTACACGATCTGGAGATGGTTGAATTAGCGGTTTCTATGCACCCACCCGACTCAACAGTAATCGCAGTGCATATGGAATGCAAGTATGCCACATAGTATTACATGTCTCATTTCCAATTTATGGCTAATAATTTTCATTCGTCATGTCAACACATCTAAATATGTCCATATTGACATCCTGAGGCGTTACCAATCAATTAACTGACTTACTTTAACCTCTAAGCTTTGATTGTGACATATCATGTGTAGTAGCCTCTGACAATCCGTGTAATGGCCTCATTCACATACAATAACATGTCACCCAATTATCAACAATGACACACAAGCGGTGTATTTCATTGACATATTTATTTCCCATACTCACGTGATTAAGCACATGATGCAATGATCAATTTTGAGAAAATATCTAAAGCGTAAAATTAATTTCTATCAGGCATATGGTGTTCGGATTATAGACTCAAAGAGCTTTCCATAGAATCGCATTATATACTCTTTTTTTTTTTTCATTTTTCATTTATACCACCGTGGTCTCGGTGGACGCTGTCAGTTTTGAGCTCACCACACATTCACAGAATGGTGGTGTAGTTTCTATGCACCCACTTTTGACTCAGCCTTGATATGCGATGCGTATAGGTCGCAGTATGCGTAATTATTACGTATCTCATTTCCAATTTATGGCTAATAATTTTCATTAGGTATGTCAACACATCTAAATATCTTACATATTGACATCCTGGCGTTGCAATCGATTAACGACTTACTTTAACCTCTAGCTTGATTGTGACATATCATGTCCATAGAGTAGCCTCTGACAATCCATGTAATATTTTCGTTCGCGCCACAATAACATGTCTTAATTATCGAAGCAATGACACACTAAGCAGTGTAATTTTCATTTCAACATATTTATTTAATACTCAAGTGATTGGCACACTTAGTGCAACAATCAATTTTTCAGAAAATATCACGACATAAAATTCCATTTATAGGCATATGGTCGGATATAATTTCAAAGAACTTTATAGAATCGAATGTTTCAATCGGGTTAGGACGAGAAAGTTATAGTGCGTCCCAGTTGGAAGCCTCATGAATAGTTGGAGCCAGTAGGACAGGACTTTCACCTGGCCGGACGGACGGCGGGCGGACCCGGTCGAGACGGACTTTATCCGAGACCGGACTAGCCCAGTGAGCCTAGTCGAGCAAACCTAGCCGGATAGACTTTCCACTTAGGTCGTTCCGAGTAAACGGACCATAACTTGGGCTATAGAGGTCCAATTTTGGTAATTCAAAAGTCTAACATCAAATTCACTGATGTGGCTACAATTTGCAGAAGACACACGACCAAATTCCCTTTGTTCCTTTAGAAAACCAGTCTAAGTGGCTAATGCATAGGATCAAAATAGGGCAGCTTCCCATAGTTCAAAATGCAACCAAACATCCCCCTTGGGGCAAGACACAACCACACAGCCCTTAAGGTAGAAAATAACCAAAGTAGGAGAAGAACTACTTCTTGAAGAGTAGAAGTTGCTCTAGGAAGTCTCGTGGACATACGCAAGCCACAAGCCCATGTTCCCAGAACTCTTTACTTGAATCCTCGAAGAAATCTCGTGTTTTTCGGGTACTACTACGTAGCCTTTAATAGAAGATGATCTTTAGTTCTTGGCACGATGAAAACTGACCCACCGAAATATGTAGATCGTAGAAAGAAGTTGGAACCTATATAACACTCTTTCTCTCCTTTCCTTTCTTTTTTCCTTCCACATGAATTTGTTTTGGTTCAAAAGTCAAGTGAGAGGCCTCAAATCTTACCATGTCACCTCATGATTGGTTAACTTTTTGGATTTCCGTATCGGTATCGGAAAACTTTGGTTCGTCCTGTCGGTTGTGACACATGGCCACTTTCAGCCCGGACTTTTGACTTATCTCTCCATTTGACACATGGCTCATTGTGAGCCATCGAACAAGTGTCGAGTGTCACTGGGTTACCCTTGGTGCCTCTCGAAAAAGCAGCGAGGATCACCGACTATCTTGGAATCCGACGAAATTCAACTAGGTAAGTATGTTCTCGAGGCGATTCAATGGTGAAGTCGATTCATCGAGATCTAGAAAAACTTCAAATTTTCCCATTTGAAATTACCTTTTTACCACTTTCTCGAGAAAGGTGAATTTTCTCGGGTTTACATTCTTCCCCCTTAAAAATTTCATCTAAAAATTCCATGCAGTACATCACTTGCATGCTCTCTATGATAATATTACTTATCTCGTACATGTAAACTAGTCATTTAATTACTAAAAAAAGCATTCAAACTTCGTACCTTTGTCCCTAAATAAGAAGGGATAGGTGGCCCGCATCGTGTCCTCGCGCCCACGTTACCTCCTCCACTCCACGGTGTTGCCACAGCACTTTCACTAGCCTCACGATCTTGCGTCGCCAAGCGATCCATTTATTCATGATGCCTTGGTCCACCACTCGAAGGTCCATCTGTGTTAACTGATAATCTCTCCTCGATCCACTACGTGAGCTGGATCTAAGTGATGCCTTGGAGCATGGAGCGTGGAACACCTCATGAACACAGACATACTAAGCGTGTTATTCAAGAGTGCCTTCTTGTGCCCACCCTACGATATCTCGAAGGGCGGAATGAAGCCTCGGAGAAAGATTCCCAGCTTCTTAGAACACGACCACTCCTCTCTTAGGCTTCACCTTGAGAAGGCGTGAACTCTAGGAGTCGCCGTCGTTTGTTGGCTTAGCTCTTCTACCAACTCTGACGATGAGAAGAACATTTGCCATATCAAACCCACCTTCTCAGAGGTCAATCTCTCCTAATCGAGATACGGACCCGATGATGGAGCTCCTCTCCCTTTATCTAGAAAATAGGTGATCGCATGGCCTCCATACAAAAAGCCTCATAGGGTGCCATCTATATACTCGCGATATAGTGTTGTTGTCGTGAGGAATTCCATAGAGGTAAGTGCTCCTCCTAGCTACTGCCTTATGATCCGGGGCCAGCATCTTCATAACATGTCCTCTAAAATACGTATGGTCCTCCAGGCTAACCATAAATGCGAGGATGAAATGCAGTGCTCATAGTCAGCCCCATTATTTATGGCCTTACAGGCTCTTCCCGAAAGTGTGTCGTAAACACGGGATCTCTGTCGACACTATGGACAGCACTCCATGTAGGTACGAGACCGTCCCATAGAATATACAGCCGGCGGGAATTCCTCGATGTGAAGGACATCTGCCGAGAGTGCAAAAATGTCTTGGGCTGTATTTAGGTCCACTATCACCTCTGACATCATGTCTTCGCGGTGTTTGTGGCAAGTGGGTCATAAAATCCATCATGACGTGCTCTCACTTCCACTCAGCCACCTCTAATGGTTGGAGTAACCCTGTTGGCTTTTGGTGCTCAGCCTTAACCTGTTGACACGTGAGGCATCGTCGAACAAAGTCCCCAGACGTGTGTGAGAAATCAGCTCAGATGATGCGCGACGAGATCACGGTATCTTCGGTGCCACACGGATGGCGAATCGGGGCTTGATGGAACTCCACTGGGGATCTCCTCTCTTCGATCAGTCAAGCGGGAACCACTACCCATCCTACAAATCGAAGACCACCGTCAGTGAATGGCCCGACCTTCGTCACTGCACCCTAGCCTTACTGGTCCACGATGGACACTATCTACATGTCGCCCCGCGGGGACTCGATCACTGCCTTTCCGGTAGGGACCGGCGTAGCTCTGAAACTCCCAGTACCCCGAGCACACTTTCGGCCCATCATGGTCCTAACTATCCACGATCTTAAGCATGCCGTTCGAGGAAGCTATCTTGCTTGTCCCAGTGACCAGGCGGGTGCATCGACCACCACATTTGCCTTACGGTGGTAATGCAAAGTGAAGTCGTAATCCTTGAGAACTCCATCCACTGGTGCCTCATGAGGTCCCAGCTGCGTGAATGTACCTCGAGACTTTTATGGTGCAAATACTTGCAAACTATTCATCATTATAGGTAGTGGCGCGAATCTTCAAGGCAAAGACTATGAGCGCCAACTCCGTAATCGTGTGTGGGGTAGTTACGCTCATGATTCTTGTGCCCGAGAACCGTAGCTACTACCCTTCGAGTTTGCATCGTCTGGCGTCGGTCGGGCCTTCGGCGTCCTGACCTGCTTTGTGTGCCTGCAACACCTTTCGGGACTATCAGAATAGGAGCTGAAGTAAGCCTCCTCTTCAATTCCTGGAATGCCTTCTCGCACCAGTCATTCCACTCGAACTTGACCTCCTTCCTGGTTAGTCTCGTCATAAGTGCTGCTAGTCGAGAGAAATCCTCGATGGACCTCCTGTAGTACCTTGTCAATCCCAAGAAACTACGTATCTAGGCGGCTTTGTGCATACTCGACTCTCATCACGGCCTCGACCTTCTGGGGTCCGTTGGCGAAGCTGAAGGCGACGCTACGTGCCCGAGAATCTCACCTCGGTAAAGTCAAACTTGCACTTGCGAACTTGCTGGTGATGGTCTCCAAAGGTAATAGAGCGACCCTTAAATGATCTTCATGCTCCTCACTCCAGACGGGAGTATATCAAATGTATAGTCCATAAAGACCCGACAAGCGATCGGATATGGTTGGAATGCCTATGCATGAGATCCATGAAGGCCACTAAGCGCGATGCGTCCCGATCAGAAGGCATCACGAGTAATTCAAAGTGCACATCTGCAAATCTGACGTCTTGCAGGGATATTCACCTCCCTAACTCTCAACTGATGGTAATCGGTGTGAAGGTCTATCTTGGAGTAGACTCTCGCCCCTCTCAAATGATCAAATAAATCATCAATCCTCGGTAATGAATACAAATTCTTGATCGTAACCTTGTTCAATGTCATTAGTCGATACGGTCGAAGGGTCTTGTCTTTCTTAACGCGAGCAAAAACGAGCGCCAATGGTGAGGTCACTTTCGTTCTAATGAATCCTTGTCAGCCCGGCCTCTGTATCTGGACCTTGAGTTCTTGCGGCTGGCGGGTGCCATTCTATGCGGAGTCATAGAGATGGGCGGCGATGCCCGGTGTAACTGAAATGAAAGTCTACATCCTCTACGGGAGGTAATTAGAAGCGACTCATCGGAAAAACATCACTCACACTCGCGGACTACGAGGAGATCGAGTCTGTCTCACCTTGTCCTCTAGAGGTAGGCTTAGTGTGACGCATCAATGTCAGGTGCCAATACAGGTTGTACCGCGATGCGGGGCAAGCATCGTGTTTGTCCCCGAAGTAACAGTGCGGAGTCACGTATTGTAAGCGGTAACCGCTACGCTCTCCTGATCGATATGACTCGGTATGTAGATCAACCGGAGTCCATTCGAGGATGACATTAAACTCGACATGTCCATTACCCTCGGGTCCACTATGAGTATAACGAGAGATATCTAACTCGCAACCGACGTATCGGATCCACACTACTTTAGTCCACACAATGGGAGAACTCCGCATCTGGGGAGCTTCTCCCGAGGTCTCGACCTCACTTGATTCTCTCACACATGATGCAGTGATGAATTAATGTGATGCACCATAATCAAATAATACTCTAGCCCATAGGCGAGATAACATAAACATACTGTCACAACCCGATTCTCGGTCCAACCCGACATGGTTCGAACCTAAGCCGGGGTGCGAAACCATACAATCGGGACTTCTACCTGTTTTTTTTTTTTTTTATACAAACAATATTTTTCATAACTAAATAATCATTTACATTTACTAATGAACTACCACCCCGAGTGGTATCCATTAAAGTTTAGTACACATATTACTAAGTCTCATTTACTTATACAAAATTCATATCTAAAATAAACACTCGAGACATCTGTGTGGAATGTCCCGTCCTTTATTTCTCTCAAGACCTACACCTGATTGAATGACCCGTGCTGTTTTTACGCTTAGTTGGGAACATATAGACAAGAACGACCAATAACAATAATCGCCATCACTATCTTTTACTTTACTTATGCATATATCAAGTCTATTCTATGTGACTTCTAACTCATCTCATTTTATACATGCAGATTTTGCCCTTTTCAGATTCCATATCATTATCTTATTCGTATTACTTCCATGTATCATGTCTTTTACAAGTTTTCAATTCATATCTTCTACATGTATGTCATATTAGATCATATTCAAAACAAACTCATACTTATACAATGGTAAATCGAAACATATCAAGTCATATTAAATACATATCAATAATCGACTAATACTCAATTCATATTAGACTCTTATCATTATCACTACCAAGCCATTAATCAACTCCTTTGTAAATTACATTTCGTGATCCGGGATGCCCATAAATCCTTTAGTTTTCGCTTTATTAATTTTCATTTTCAGTGTTATGAATTCGAATCCCCTACTTGACTTGGCCATGATCCAAGTCGGATCTCTACATTCGACTCGCTTTCAATCAAAACATTTATTTTCCTTGCCTATTAAATTTTTCTTTTCAAAAGTGTCGCGACCAATTCGACTAATTCCGGGCCATGGATCTAAGCCGGAGTCCTGGCTTAATTCGACATTTTCAATTATCTTTCCAAAACATTTGTTTATGTTATTCCATTTAGACTTTAATTACGCGAAAGCACTTCTTTCTGGGCAATCCCATAAACACTTATAATTTCAAAAGACCTTAACATTTACATTCAACAAAAATGCATTTACAAAATGATGCCTTTTACTATGTCCGTAATGTAAAAAGATACTTAAACAATACAATTTTTTAATGTCATTTTTCATTATCGGTTTGTGATTTCACATATAGCTATAGTAGTCAACATTCACGACGCATTCACTGGGAATCCTCGCCCGCTTCATTCGCATAAATGCGGATTTCACACTCAATTATTACCGTCTCACATATGGCTATAGAGGGTCTGACATTCACCTACGCATTCACTCGGAAATCCCGCCCCGTTTGGTCATTCAGCAGCAAATGTGATTTCCTCGCATTCACCATTATCGCCCCACATATGGCTATAGAAGCCTACATTCACTTACGCATTCACTGGGAACCCGCCGGCTTGTCATTCATTAGCAATGTGATTTCGCATTCAACTATCGCCTCACATATGGCTATAGAAGCCGACATTCACGACACACATTCACTGTAGTCCCTGCCCCGTATGTCATTCATTAGCAATGTGATTTCGCATTAGACAATACGCTAATTCATGATTTTAATCTAGTCAGAATCCTGGCTACGCTTGGCCATTCAATGATACATTTAAATCAATTTACTTTTTATGCAAGAATTTCGCTTTATCGCTCAAATACATGCACATGCATACGTGTGACAGAAGCATTTCAATAACAATCATTCAAATCAATATATATATACTTATATATATATATATATATATATATATATATATATATATATATTTTACAACAGTATCTATAACCGATCACAATCGCATTTCACCTAATATCACTTCTCAGACATCTTTCAAAGATATACTCCAATCTATGTACACATTTCATATACTCATTTACGTATACTGCTTATATACTCATTCAATGATACTCATTTATGTATACTCATTCATGTATTCACTCACGTATACTCATTCCTATACCATTCATGTACTCATTCATGCTCATTTACGTATACTGCTTTCATTTGTTAATATCGCTTATATGTGATAATAATAATATATCACTTAACCACATTATGTGTTCATGACATATGCCTCGCACATGTTCAATCATGTTTCAATTCATTTTCATTTTCATTTTCCATAATCATTTTCATGTTTCATGAACACATCTCTCACATTTTCATTTTCTACATTTTCCTTGTTTCATGCCTATTACATATGGCACTTCATATTCTTGTGAAGTATGATATGTGGAATCACACTCATTCATATATTCTTATTCCTCTATGTATCTACTTTACTTGTATGGAATTAATCCAATTGATCATCCAAATTAAAGTTATGGCATTTTCATGCCAAAATAGCCTGGCTTAATCTTGACACTAGAACAGTTGGTATTACTAATCTTCCGGATCCTAACTTCATGTTTGACTCTAGGTCATTGTATTCTTTTTAAAGATAAGGTGCTAAGGGTTCTATTCCAACTGAATCACCCAATCTCGAGTAATCAAACTCAAGTTACGTCCGAAACAACCCTAATTAATTTATGTTCAAAGCTGGAACCAGAATTCGCTCTACATGGCCCCACTTTGAGTGAATTTTTAGGCCACTTAGGATCATAATTTTTATGATGCCTATTCTTTAATTCTTCTTGTTCTCCTTTGAAGTCTATTTTACGTAGCGCCACTTGAATCACTCAAATCTCTGATAAGAAATGAGCAAGCATAAGCAAAATACGAAAAACCCGGGTCGAAACTACATGTCGGGCCAAAAATGACCGTAACACAAGATGTACCGGCATGTTCAAGGTGTACCAGACATGTCACGAAAATTGCCCGTAATGTGTGTTTTTCACCCATTTTCTCCATATTTTACACCCATATTAACTCTATATTCCATATACATGTCAAGACCACTCCAAATTCATCTTGACCTCTCTTTTCTACTCAAATCCTCTTTCACTTCTTATCTTCTTTCAAAATCTTTCCATGAATTTCTCCCAATACCATTCTAATATGGGTTATAACCCATACACAAAACCAAATATTAAAGATTTGTTAGGTTTGTTCCTAAACCCTAACTCAATTACTTGCAATTTAACATTAATCCATCCTCAAACTATAGATTTGTATACTTATTCAGACCATATGGGGTTTCTATCAACCCTATTTGCAAGAAATCCAAGGTTAGGTTGTACTTCATCAAAACCCTAGCTTTCAAAATGCTTATTAACCATACAAAGCCTTAAAATTCCATAGATCCATACACCATACTTAAGTTCAGCTTCCATACAAAAATCCCAAGTTCCATACCTTGTCAGTTTGATCTCGCTCCTCCATCTTGTTCCTCTTCCTCTTCTCTTCTCCTCCTCCTTCACGATTTTTCTCCTCCAAATGAGACCAACTGGTCTTTTAAACCTATACTTCATAAGGCCATGTTTGGCCCTCCAAATAAAAACCCATTTTAAGCACTTTCTTTATTTGCTTTTAAGCCCATAAACTCCTTCTATTTATAATTAAATTTTCCTTTATTTCATTTCCTCAGTCAAATCTTCTTAATCCATGTCTGTTCCCTGACAAACAATTTTGTCCTGTTTTGTAACTTTCCGGTCTCTGCTTCCGTGGTTCGCATTTAACTCACGAAACAATCAAATTATACTTACAACCACTCCCTAAACAAAACCGAAAACTACTAGGTATATTCCTGGTGTCACACATACTCAGATACCGACGATCTTCAAGCTCACCGATAAGATGATGGCGCAGTATTATTCTCGAATACCCGATGTCCCACCCATGGGCCCCGTCCCGCCCCGACTCCATACCCCGGCCTCAATGGCCTGTCAGGTAGGAGGAGGTGCCTGCATAACACCCCTGACTAACACGATTCTCCTAATTCAGATTTGGGCGGAGGAATAAATCAGATCCACGCCGTCCCACTCGATGACTGGACTCCACTTTCCGAGACCCTAGTTCCCCGGGCCTTCGGGGTAATCCGCTTCATATGTCCGCCGATGGCAAAAGTAACAACCGCTCCCGGTCCTTACCATCGGGGGAACCCAATGACCTCGTTTTGTTTGGCCGTGGCTCCAAATCCTTCCCGAACTAGAAGCCTTGCCTTCAACTAGAAGAAGACCTGGCCTCCTTCCTTCTTGCCACTCAAAGACTCAGATCTCTTGATGCTTCGTAAGGCCCCTCTATCTCTCTCTCTATGGCCATAGTCAGTTCCGACCATAGAAGTTCATCCCGTAGAGGAACTTACAATCCACTCCTGATGGACAACTTACACCATCCTCAAACCTTCTCACCTCGCCATATCCGTGGCCACGTAATCATCACAGTTTCGCCAACTCAAGAAACCTAGCCACATACTCCATCACTGTCATCATTCCCTATTTCAACTCTAGGAACTCCCCTGGCCTGTACGCCTAGCAAAGGACCGGAAAATACTCGCCAAGGAAGAGCTCACATGAACTCTTCCTAAGTCATCGCCTCCATATCCCTGTGAGGTCCAACCCAAATTCCACCATACTGGGACTCACCCTCTAATTGAATGCTGCTAGTCCGATTCGTCAGACGGAGGTGATCTCCCACGCCCCAAATATCTCTCAACTGGGCCGAATCTACTATTCGCCAATTATCTGATCTCCTGAATGCCTGAGGTGATGTGACTTAAACCTCTGGAGGTTACTCGGACCTCCTTGACCCCCAACTGCACTAGCCTGTGCAAAACTAGTGAATGCAACGCTCATGGCCTCCGTAAAGGCATGCTAATCAAAAATGGGTGGTGCCTGACTAGCACCTCATGGACGACCTCTACGTCCCTACCCTCGACTTGCCATCTACACATGTCAAACGGAAACAGAGTTATTAAATTTCTATCTCAGTCTAACTAGTAGTGCACACGTCAACCACTAATAGACTTAGCCATCATGAACTAACCCGTTCATCACCTGTTTCCTTAGTGGTGCTAATCACTAACCACTAATACAATTTCAATTCAATTTCCAAAATTTGCATGTTCATTATTGTTTTTCGAACCCCTAAGGTTATGTTTTCTAACCCTAGTGTTCCATATACCATTTCTCATGTATATATTTCATATAATCTGGGCACGCATCACATATCAATTCATCAAAGTGCAATAATGAATTCATGATCTAAACATGTGCCCCATCGAATCCTAAGTATTCGTGGTACCTAAGCTCGATAATTAAACTATGACACCCCATCCCGGGGTCCCATTGACAACCCATCAACTCACGGAAACTTGTGGATATCGAAAGCCCCAATATCACACTCCACATGTCTCATATATCAAGACTCATTCCTACATATTTAATTCACAATATACAAAGATATATGATGTAATTATAATCATAGTCTCTTTACAGTCCCTTTGATACCAAAAAGGTGTACATGTGTTTTGTTCTGCTCGAATATAATACAAGACAAAAACAAAACAAAACAAAACAAAGTCATGGTCCTATTCATCCCATATGTGTGTCACCCGCCTACACTCGACCTATACCCGAAAGTGGGGATCCCATGACTCGGGTGAGCAAATGCCTAATAGAGTAAACCCCATGTAGGCTACTCCTCCCACACATGCACGGTCATGTCACTCAGTTGAAAGCACATTCCAATCAAGATTATGCAAACCTAGAATGGAATTCTACATGCCATGAATGAAATGCGACCCACCATGTCCCATGTACTGAGTCCTCACCGACTCCCTCACACATGCAACGCCAAGGTGAAAACCACACTGTGCCCACCCAAAGACTCTTCGACTCATCGACCGACCTCCAATACTCATTTGAATTTCATCAAATTTTGTGTGTTTATTTATTTGAGCTACGTCATTTTTTTTGGTCTCACCGCAGGATCGTCGTACGCCTTCCGACATTTTTATGGGCCACCGTATGTGATCATGCTCCAACCGCGATGCAGATTTGCAGGGCCTTTTCACCCCGAGGATCTACCCTATCTCGCCACGCCTAAACACACGATATATATTTTTTCATTTCATTTTATAACACCGGACGCCGGCCCATTTTGAGCTCACTCACATTCACCAAGAATGGTGAATTAATCGCTTTTATGCTCCCACACCCGACTTCCGACGATGTCATCGTGCATATGAGTGGTATGCCACAGTATTACATGTCTCATTTCCACCATTTAATAATTTTCATTCGTCATGTCAACACATCTAAATACGCCCATGTTGACATCACAAGGCGTTACCAATCAATTAACGACTTACTTTAACCTCTAGGCATAATTGTGACATATTATGTCCACAAGTAGCCTACAACAAGCCATGTAATGGCCTCATTCACATACAATAACATGTCACCCAATTATCAAGCAATGACACACAAACAAATGTATTTCATTCAACATGTCGCTCCATACTCAAGGATTAGGGCACATTAGTGCAACAATCAATTTTTCTCGTAAAAATACGTAGCACAATATGCCATTTACGTGCATATGGTCGATTCTATACTAAAGAGCTTCCATGTAGCTCCAAAAAATGCATTGACCTAAGTTTGACGAGAGTTATGGTCGCCCAAAGTCAAGGCCTCGACATTACGGTCGACCTGTACCGACGAGCCTAAATTCGACGTATCTAGTCGAACAGACCTAGCCTGGCAGACTAATCGCAAACCTCGTCGGATGTGACTTTCAACTTAGGTCATTTCGAGTAAACAACCATAACTGCTTATGAGGTTCGATGAAAATTCAAAACCTAACATCAAGTTCATCGATATGGCTACAATTTACCCAAGGACATTTTACCAAATTCCCTTTGTTTCCCACCAAAACTACCCCAAAGTCCGGGCCTAATGCAAAGGATCAAAGTA